>JANSTT010002230.1:0-85102 GCA_026745375.1 Platyura marginata
TGGGAAATTGGTGTTTTATTTATTTTCTGACAAGTATAAAATCTATGGAATTAAACAGGCTGTATCTCAGAAAATTTACTCTATCGGAAAATTCTAAAAAATATTTTTAGAAAGATTGATCCCTTACCTTTAATTTGGTTCTAATCTTTTGGATCTAGGTCCAATAGTTTGGCCACAACAGGAGGGAGAAATTACCTCTACACAAAATCTTCTTTTGCCCATATCTCCGCCATTTTTGAAAAAAATTTATGACCCTAGAACACTTTATTGCTTAGAATTACGGCCTCTATAACATATTTGAAGGCCATATGGCTGCGAGCAAAATTTGAAAAAAAACACAATTTTCAGAAAAAAAAAACGGGTAAGTCCTATTTCCGTTATTAATGGAATAATCGATATGGGGTTTTTTGCAATCTATTAAGGTTCTAATTAGAAGACTTTTCGCGTTGAAAAATCCGGAAAATCTTTAACCAATCTTTTTATATTAATCATCAAAATATAGGCATTTTTCGAGTTTTATCGATAGAAAAAGTCTCATTTTACTACTAATACATGGAAAACGGTCCCAGGAACGAGTTCCATTGGTTTGTCTAAAAAAAGTAATTAAAGGGAGAAAATAAAAAAATATTTGATTTATTAAAAATAAAAAAAAAAAAATTTCTCGGAAGATTTGAACACAGAACGTTCACTGTTAAGGCACATCTCTCTCTCTCTCTAAACACTCACGTTTTGGTCACGTTATGTTTTGAAATGATGATTCTTGGTAATCTTTAACTGAAATGGATGCAAAACAAAAGAAAAATTTGTAAATTTCTCCCATTTATTGAAATCAATTTTTTTGGTTTTATTTACATTTCATTAACAAATGATTTATTTATCAGAAAAAGCTGAAACCGTATGTATGTATGTAAAACTGCTCCATAACCCATTCAAACTTCATTCAAAATCCAGTATAAAAACAAAACTACCGGTATCCCGGTATTATAATTTTAAAATACTGAAATACCGGTATTGACTTTTCTACACCAATTGCTGGTTAAAATAAAAAATCCGTTTTGTAGACCGTAATGCCTCAGCTTCTCCTATATATAATACACTGTACGTACATAAAACATATGTGGGCACATCAGGTATGTATACGCTACTAAATTACAATCTTCTTTATGTATGAGATGCTAAAAAGCATTCCACAAGAAGCAATTTAGCAAATGCTATATATAAATTTACATCAAGTAGATATAGTAGAGCCAGGTAGATAATTGTTTATCGGTCCGGAAGCACAATCAACAAACAAGCTCATACCTAAAACCTCAGATACATTTTATAAATAAATATGAGTAAATCACATTTTGTTTAAAATTCTAATCAAAATTAAACATATTTCTTGAGGTTGGTTGGTACACATCATATTTTAAGCTTAAGGATTACATTTTCACCCTCCATTCCCATTAAATACATAAACTTTATGTTGTGGATACTTTACCTATGGTGAACGTGCGTTGCGTATATTTATACCGCACCTTTATCTGTAATACTATGTAGATTGTATATAAATGTACATTACATAATGTAGGCACAATGTACGTACAATGTATATATATGTAAAAATACATTTTCTATATACCTACTCGTACATACACAATCATCCCCTAAAATGTTTCATTTTAAACTTCCAAATTAATAATGTTTGTAATGAAATTAGCATCATTAAAGTCAATAACGGTTTGGCATAAAGTCGTCCGTCCAAATACTCTCCAGGTTAAGCTATCTTTTACATATTTCATTTGATAATAGGGAAGAGAGGTTGGTTTTTGGAAATATTTCACCAAAAATGATTATATAATCATACAACAAACAATCTTAACAAAAAATTATTTTAGGTTTATCCAAAAAAATGTGTGTTTATGGAATTTTTCCAAAAATATGTTAAACATTTCTTAAGAAAATTTATGCTTCTTTAGCGGGGGGAGTCTATATGAAAATACTGAAAATCCAACCCAAAAAAAAATTTCGCCAGTATTTCGCGGTTTTTATTTAGCTTTTTATTAGTATACTTTTATTATTTTGCTATTTTTTTTTTTTTTAATTTCATTCATTTCGCTGAATTAAAAACCCAGCTGGATTACTATTTTAATGTAACGCTTAGGCGTTTTTTGTTCGAGAAATCAAAATAAGCTCATCATTTTCATCAATGGCAATCAACATAAAACAACAACAACAACAACAACATACAGAAATTCATACTTAAATTTTTTGTTTCGGAATAGAAAACATGTTAATTGGCATTTCGAAGTTTACGACGGTGATTGTTATTACTGTCGGCCTCACTATACAACTACTATGTATTAATTAACGTATCCGGACAATATATCGGCAACAATTGATCGCTAACAATTTAATTAAAAAATTGTTTCAAGACAGAGTCGGTCGACAGATGATGTATCAGATTTTCAAACCAATATGTATTTCATCATCTCTGCCGAAGGCTGTTGAAATGACGTAACAAAAAAAGTCTCTTATCTTGAAAATAACAATTAATTAAATCCATATCAATCTGATGACATTGAAATCCGTTCAGGGAATTCTAGGAGTAAAGTAGTTGCTGTTTTGCTTCTTCTTGATTTCTCTAAAGCTTTTTTATAGAGTCAACCATTTTCTTTTTTAAGTTCTACAGTTAGATAGTGATTTTTCCATAAAATGTTATAATATTCTCGATATTTTGTTAGAAAACTGATAAAAATGTATAAAGTCAAAAATATTTCCAAAATTAAGGGAGTTTAACGGATTACAAAAAGGATTTTAGAGATACTTTGCATAGGCAAAAAAAAACATACCCTATGAACAAGAGTATGGGGTAGTGATGTGGAATTTTTACCAAGATCTGCCTACTTTCTGTGTCTTTTTGTATCGATCCTATCATTCATTCTCATACCCATGACAACTAGGAACTACTCCTCTAGAAAAACTTTATTTTGCTAAAGACTAATGTAACAACACCCTGTATGTATCAGATCAGGTCCCAGTATGCAGTGTACATATATTGTGTCACATATACCAGTAGAGATTTACTGATTTACCGAACGAATAAGCTAAGCATTAACGGGTTTAATGGAAGTATCTGTCAGCCAGGAAGTCATCTTCAATTATGTTTTAATTACCACGAAAATGTATTAAATTGTAAAATTTTGGGATAATAAAATGCATCCAAGAGTTTTCATGAATATTTACTAAAAATACCTTCGTAATGGAATTCTTGATGAGATTGTGCCACGGAAAGATTGATGTTAATAATTCAGATGATGGAGTGGGGACAGGGATGATTGTATACGTCAGTGCGGTGTGCACGGCACACGGCAGGAAAGCAAGGAGTAAAATAATAATCTCACAATTTGAGAAAAAAAATGGTGAAAAAGGAAGAAGCAGAAGAAGAAAAAGAAAAAAAAAGCGGAAACGCGGAAAATAAATTATTATTTTATTAAAAATACGGAACACAGCGCTTGGGGAGGCAATAAATAAATTTATTCGCGTGACGTAAATTTGAGGGGGCTAAATGCCAAATAATGTGTTTGTACAAAATAATATTAAACCAGGCGCAAGATGAATTATTATTCCTTTGAAATGTTCCGATGAGATTTTATATTTCTTATATGTATGAAGACGTGAAAAATGTTGATTGAATATGATTTTTATGATTGTCGAAGTTTATGTACAATACAGAAGGATCAGAATGGAATGTTAAATTGATTGGAAAGTGAATGAAATGTTTGATTGACATAATATATTAGAGAGGTACCTACATATACACAGACGTGCTTTTATTTAGTCTGGTAGGTATGTACATATATTTAAAATGTACAATGGATGTAGAATGATCCATAATTATATAATGTAGAGGTAACGTTGATTAAAAATTAATATTAAGTTTTTTTCCAAAATCTGTTCACAGAATTACTAATTAGAATATTGAAATGTCAATCAATAAAAAGAAAAAATCTGAAATAATGGCTTTGTAGATTGAGTGGTTGCCTTTAGAGCGGGAGGTTCAAGTCCGACTGCAATGAAACATGAAATGTTTTTCTCTGATATAATAAAAAGGTTAAGATTTTTTTGCATTTTCACCAATAATATTAACATGAAATTATATAAAATCGATTGCAGCGCTATAACGACAGGCGGTGGAATTTGTTGGTCTACCAATTAAATCTTCATTTTGTTATTATTTATCATTTTTGACATATTTATGTCTCCATTCCGAATATATTTCGAGGAAATGAAAATATGGTACACAGAGTACCCCCTCTTCCCTAATACCTTGTTCGAATTGCTCCAAAGCCAATAAAGATCTTATTCACAATATTTCAGCTCTCCATTTAACCAGAATCGTGATCACGAACGGACTGACATGGATATTTTGGCAAAAAATTTCACGAGAAAAACGATGGTGGATGAAAATTACAAACTCCGTACCAAAGTTATAATATCCTTTGAAGCTACGCTCATACAGGTATAAAAATACCGTATGTATATCTATACCAACTGTATATTCTGGATTGGATACTTGTATAGTCTATGAGCCAATAGGTACTGAAATTATGAAATATCAAAATAGAACTTAACAAAAACTTTTAATGATGTTATTTGCCAATTCGTTACTCATTATTAATCAGTGTTTAGAATTCAGTCTCATAAAAAATTCTCTTTGACAACACTTTTGCTTATTAATCAAAAAATGTTCTGAAATAAAATTAAATTTCAGCGCGTAGAGGTTATATAAAAGAAAATGTTCAACAATCAGAAATACAAACAAATGATAATAGAATTATCCCAGTAAATTCCAAAAATGACCCCCATACCCGTTATTCACCCGTTAGCCGTTACCATTGGCAGTGCTTTGAGGTATGATTATTATTCTTCTTTAGCAACCGAAACAAAACTCATTTCCATATTATTCTGTCTATCTATATTTTATATGTATATTTATGTAACTTAACTATACCTAATAATTATAGAAAGAAGAAAAAGTTGACGAAATTTCCATTTCCATGTATGTACTGTACACCTAATGTAAATATCTTCCATTAAAACAAAAAAAGAAGCAAAAAACACCAAAAATAATGTTTTGTTTTCTATTTCACTGATTCCCTGTTTTATTATTTACACACACACACATACACATACACAAACTGAATCCGGTATACAAATTATTATAGAAATTGGGCTATGTCAGTCACAGCCCTTGTCCTTTGATGGTTATTTAAAACAATGTCTAACAATAGGGACTCTCTTGGCGTACATAAAGGAAAACATGTTTTTTTTTGTTCTTTTTTGCATGGAAAAATAAATTTCTTATTAAATATTAATCGGTTTTTTTTCCGGCGCAGATAGTTCCACCATCAAGTTCTTTATGGAAGATTTAATAATTAATTTTTTGTTCTATTTCATAGAACCGTGTAACTACACATAATGAACTTCTTCTTATGAACATGTTCTCATAATAATATTAGTCGTAGGTTGAATGTATTGTGTGTATGTGTGTAGGTAGGTGGATATATGTGGGTAACGAGCAACAACACCGTGTATTTTTGTACGGTACTGCTTATAACGGTAGATATACGATTTCCATATATAAAAATTGTTCTAGCAATACTAGAATGCTATTATTCCGACAAACATATTGGGAACACCAAAAACTTGCCTGCACAAAATCATAATCAAAACATAATAGTGATTTATAGGCACGAATTGATATGAAGAATTCTTCAAGCAAGTACAGAATGGAAATGTATATAGAATAAGTTACAAATTAGAAACTAAAGCCTCATCTTTACCCCAGAACTAATTGTCGATTCCGGAATCAGATGGAATGGCTTCGAATGAACCAAACTATAAAGGGAAAGACCAAAGAAAAGATGGCTGAAAGGAGTACAACAGATCTCGGTATTGAAAACTGATGAGAGCAAAACCAATAGATAGATATGGGGACTTTTTAGAATGATTTTAGAAGATGAGCCAAAACAACAAATGACTGAAGCCCTTCCATCAGACCCATGCATAGCCCCTTACAAAGATTATTCCCGTACACTTCCATGGTATATAGTCTTTAATGGTTTTAATAAAGTTTACATTATCTTCTTGGTTCAAATTCATACAAATGTTTGGTGTTGTGCCTGCCTGCTGCTTCTGTCTCTATCCTCTCTATAGTCACTAACATACTTACATATGTCAACATCGAAAATTATTTATCGGGTATCTACAATATCTCAAGTAACAATAGCTGGAGAAATTGAAAATCTTATATAATATACCTACATATAGAGGAAAACTGTCAATTGAATTATCGTTAAAATTATCCCAAGTAAATATCGTTAAGTGGAAAATACAAACTTCAAGCTAAATGAATATTACTTAAACCTCACCATAATTGTATTATGAAAATTGAAAGGTGTTTCAACAAGATCAACTTAGTTAACCTAACACATTTTAAAATTTATTAAATTTATTTTTGAAAACAAATTTTCCACTTCCACAAACTTCAGATGTGATACAAAAATAAATGGGCAAGTTTTTAGTTTTTCGGACATCGAAATGTATTGCTGATCGGAATGACATGTGTATAGAAAGACCTAATTATCGAAGTTGATGATTGATGACCTTATATATATATATATATATGAAGAGCGTCTGACTATCCCAGATCATATACCCTAGCACCGTTATAAATTTATGTAATTATATTTACTTTTTCCCTTTGACATTACAAAATAGCTACCATTTAACCCTTAACTCATCTCCCATACAAAATGGAGTTACCGATATTTTTTTACCCAATGAAAATGCGCCAAGCTGAACATCCCCATACCAAATTGTTATGAATTGTACCTAAGTATGATTTCAAAATTTTATATCTGGGATGCGTCGTCATTTTACAGATATCGGAATAATGACAACAATCATGACGTAATTAATTTGTGAGCAATTAGCCTCCCCAAACATCAAATAGCATTCATTTTACAAATATAATATACTAAGTGGGAATTTTAGGTATACTTATAGATAGAATTCTATAATAATGAAATATTCTCGCTGGTGATATTTGAGATATTCATAATTACAGTCAGCAATTTTGTATCTGCTGCCAACTGCCATCATGCCAGATATAAGTTGGCATTGAAAGGTAAAATGGTCACAAAAATAATTTATCATTGCGTAAAAGGCAATTTTGCAGCCGGACATTTTTTCCTAAATAATATAAATTTATCTTAATTTTTACGATTTCTCTGAGAAAGATTTTATTTATTAGCATTTCAACATTATTTTTATTTTTAATTGTTATTGTTGCGGTTCTTCTCTATCTTTATTTTTCATATTTTTTTTTACCGCTAAGTGAAGCAATTGAAAAAATGACATTATTGGCCCTGACGCCTAATTAATAGTATTTATTATTATAAATGACTATAATATTGATTTTTTTTTTCTTCTCACAAGCCATATCTGTCCCCACCCCACACAATCGATAGATAATAACGGGCTCCAAAACATAACAGATTGATTGTCTGTACACGCGAAATTCACTCATGTGTTTAATGTTTGCTGAGTGTAAATATAATGGAAGAAGTGACATTTTAATGATGGGTTCAGAGGAGATTTTTTTTAATATAAAAAAATTTTTTTTTGTATTTTTCTAACTAATTATATTAATTATTAATTTACAGTAAGTCTTGCCCTTGTGGAAAACTTTTGGAAATATTTTTCATATGGCAATATCTTGCATAAAACAATGGGTCTTTATTAAGAAAAAAAAATTCAGCTCGATTTGTGTGGACACTACTTTATAAAATGAACTGTGCACAGTGCAGATATTAAATTCTATTCGAATAATGTTTCAATTAAAAATTGTCTTTGTGATTTTCCATTCTAGTGAGTAGGAATTTGTTGTCAACATTTATACCTAATTTGTATTTAATTTAAAAGAAAATATTTGTTTGATGGCAACTCCTAGGGATGGTATTTTCCCAAAGGTCACACTGAAATAATTGTATAGATACGTGACAGTGTGGATCTTGTTAATTCGATTCAATAAATCCAATTTTGTATAAATTTTTAAGAAAAAGGAAGGGGGGCGGAAGGATTTCCCATTTCTTAACTCAGATAAATTAGTAAAATAATTAAGTACTAAATTTGTTACAATTTTAACAATTATGGAGTTCATTCATTAATTATAAATTTTCATCGCTTTGCTTCCAATATATTGTCGATTATTATTTGACTAACATAAGAAAATCTATTTGTTATTCATTAATTTTGAAGAAATATTTTATTCTATTATTACCGCATTGGTAAATCTGTGATTATGACTACTGACTATCGTGCGACAGTATACAGAATTTTTAATCCCTAGGACTAATCATTAATTTCAAATTTAGTCGGATTAGAGAAAAATGGAGGTAACAAAAATTAAAGAGAATAAAAAAAATGAAGATTTCATTCATAGACCCGAAAAATTCCACGACCTTTCGTGCCGCAATCAATTTTATAAACATTTCTAAGATTTTTAAACATTTATTTTTGTTGTACAGACAAAATAGACACGAGGACACAGTCGTAGTTAATACACAAGGCGTACCCAATTATTCCTTCCTCGTTTCTCGTTTCTTAATATGGCTGGGAACAAATACCGGAACTAAAAGTTAGTCTATAATTTTTAGAATAACCTACCATACTATAATTTGAAAGAGCGCTTACGAACAATAGGGATACGTTGAGAGAAAGAGGTGAAGCGCCACTGGCACAACAACAATACAATTACCAGTATATATATATATATATATGTTATTGGAAGTAATAGTTTTATTTTGATTCGTTAATTATTATCATAATTGGCAATTTATATGTTTTTTGTTTCAATAAATTTATTCAATTAATTTTAATAAAGTTTTGTAAAAACAATGATCGCAAATATCGACATTTTTGTTTTAAATATATTTATGCAATTTTTTTTTTTTTTTTTATAAATGTCAAAATAAAATAATTTCTGTGTTTACCGCTAATTATAAATCTTCTTCATAAAAAATAAATTATTAAAACACTTTCTATATTTTAAAAGAAATGAAAAAAAATGATGGGAGGGTTTCACCCACAAAAAGAGAAAATAAAAAAAAAAAAAAGGAAAAAAAGAATTAATTTAAAAAAGAAACGTTAAAAACGTTACTTTTGACCCTATTAAATATAACTATAACAGACAAAATGTTAAAAATATATGTATATATATATATATCTGTCTATATACCTAAAGCACGACAACATTTAAATCATCAGGAACAGAGGAGCTATATGGCAAAGAACAAATAAAGAAACAACAATTTAACTACACGGCAGCTGTTGGCTTTACTTCTGCTGGCGCCTCTGGTGGTGATTCTGCTTGCATTAGCGCTTTTTCTCGCTCTTTTTCGCGAACCGGCCGGAACGCCTCGAGCAATGCATCGACGCGATTTTCCGTTGGTCCCCACCGTGTATAGCCCCCATTATTTTGTAGCCAAACAACCATTGTTCCATGTATATTTTTTACATAGATATCACTTCTAGAATGATTAAGGTTTTCGATTAAATTGATTCACTCTGTGATATGTGACCATTTATAAGTATTACTTGGGTAAAACGTGCTGATATCCATGGCGATATTCATGTGCCATGCCAGGTACAACAACGAGTTTTCGCTTGAAATGACTTTCTTCAATTTTAGATATACATTGTAAATTCGGTTCTTTCCATTCAGGAAGAAAAATGATAAAACTGGAAAAATATTTGATATGAACATTTCTTCAAAGGAAAGGAAGTCACTGACACTAAGATATATGTCTTTTAATGAAAAAGGCGAACAATAGGAATAGGACTTTAATAATGATTAGCCTCATGATTAGCTTACGAGCTGCCACTCCAAATTATCTGGATTTCAAGTTGAAATTTTCATGGTCAATGAACAAGCTTATAAATCTAAAAAATTGGCGATCAGTTCTCCAAATATGGAAATAGTTCCGATTGGTTCCATTACCAAAATGAATTAAAGAAAATTATAAAACAAATCCAATGAACAACAAATTACGCTACATCAAAACAAATATAGGAAAATAGAAATACCCTAAGATTCTACATATTGAACAAATTAATCTTCTAACGATCGTATATAGAATGAACAATGAAATTTGTTTATAACACTCCCCCTTACTGTCCCAATGGACAACAATACACAATTTAAGAGGAAGAGTCAAACTATCATTAGAATCAATTGAATCAAGCCAAAGCTATGGTACCGGAGTTTATAAGCGTTTCCAAAATTTCAATTTAAATTAATTTTCCCATTCTTATTCTGATTTGTTCATCATACCACTATCATTATAGGTAACAGACTTAGGATGACACCTAAGGAAGTTAGGTCTGTGAAGAACCAGAAGAGACTCCAATAAAAATCTCCTTATGGAATGCATCCATAAAAGGAGTGATCATTTTGGGAATTACTCCGTAGGCGAGAGGGACCTTTCCTCCTTAAACCCACTCAAGATACTAACATTCCTAAAGGAAATTGGACTTGAGGAGGTACTCGAGGTAATAAAGTGGCTCCATTAAGATAGAAGTAAGATGGGGGGGGGGCACAATACATCTAAATACAAGTGCATCAATTACTCCCAATACAATCAATCATTGCATGTACAAATTATCGATACGACGTCACCTACATATATCTCCTATAAATTTTGTTCTCCCATTTCATCGATGAAATATAGACTTATGGAAAGAATCTGGTGCCAAACATCATTTGGATTTCAAATTAAATATATCGACATATTGTAAAAACATACCTTAGAGGTTCCGGTGAATCTGTCAACAATTTATCAATATGCTGTAGTGTCGCATCAATCAATTCTTCACAATATGGTGGATTTACTTGAAATGATCCGGATACTGGCTTAAAATCTAGAAATGGTCTGAAAGAAAAAACGAAAATAATTTATATATAAAAAAAATTGAAATGTCAAATTTTACGACAAGAAACATACCCACGTGAACCAAAATATGAATCTGTATCACAAAAAGCTGAACAAAACTGCCGAAAATAGCTATTTAGCGGACTGGCAAAGCACTCAAAGGAAACACCAAAATGCCTCTGTAAACATTCAAATACACTGACCGGCAAGGAAGCTTGCGTTGATTCAGCCTCATATGATGTGGCTGTTAAATTGCCAAGGAACATTTGATACCTTTTCAAAAGGCACCAAACTCGTGCAATAAATAAATCAAATTTTTTGTCATCGTAACAATTAAATCGGTAAAGTTGTTCCTACGAACGAATAGAAAATGTTAAAGATATGTGAATTGATGGGCTACATCCATACAAATCTTACCAGTTTCTGGAGATGTGTCAAATTTACATATTGTGTATCTGGCTGAGGCATTGAAGAGTGTGTATACTTAATAACCATGTGTTCTCTGTCCTGAACATACTCAATTACAGGCATGCGGGGTGAAGGAACGGCAAACTGTATGGGATAACACCAAACCTTACGAAGAATTGGCGGCGCTGGCGGTAAGGTCGGCTCATGAATGCCATTATCCTTTAACATTTGAATATGTCGATCACGAATCTTTCTAGCATTCTCGGCGGACAAATGATATATTTTCATGCACAACGCTTCAACGCTGCCCTTTACACATTCCACCAAATGTGGTTCACATTGACGTTTTAGATGACCCAAACGATCCTGAAAATCTTCATAGCTAGCACCGACCGTTCGCCGTAACCATTGAAATGTTTCCTCTGCATTCCATTTTACCACTTTTTTACTTTCTGCCGGTGCCGGTCGTGATTCGATAATATTTTTGGCTGCTTCAGCATATTTGGACAATTGCTTTCGAGCGTCACCAGTAAATTTCGGTTTAACAATTTTTAATGGTATGTCGTTCATTATTTCCCGATACATTAATGGAGAAATTTCCGGTACACAATAACTGGGCAACAGTGGATCACATCCACGGTCAATAACTTTTCTTTCCATTATCCAACGATAAAATGACTCTTTAGGTGCTTTAATATTTTCCCGGCGCATACATAAATCTTCGTACGTTTTAATTAGCTTTACAACGTATGCGGCACGTAGAGCTTCCATTTCCGGATGTGGATGTGGCAAAAGAGTTGGCGGGCGTTCTACAATAATAACATTTGTTGCAATTTCCAGATCCCAAGGACCGGCCAAAATGAATTTCTTCAATGGTGGTGGCGCATTCGGATTTGACTGTCCCAAATTTTGTGATTCTTCTGATGCTCTACGTTTTAATGTCGGATGTGGTGTTGGTGATGGTGTCGATGGACCATTTTGGCCAGCATTACATATACCCAATGGATCAGTTAACGGATCAAATTGTCTATTAGAACCGGGCATTTCCCATAGAGACTCTCCGCTTAATTTATTCCAAAAATATGGTCGATTTTCACGTTTTGACCAAAATTTTCGCCATCCCTGATGTACCAAATCTGGATGAAGTTCTTCAGAGTATATGGGCACTGTGCCGGGTGGACCTTGTGGTGTGTGAGCCACATCTGGTGGCGTTGTTTTAGTGGGCGTTGTTGGTGGTATATTATTTATAATCGATTCATTTTGTACTTGTGGTGCAGTTAATTGATCCCATGCAGAGGGACCTGGTATTACGTTGTCCTTCACATGACTTATTTCGTTCATAGTTAATTAGAAAATATCGTCCTGTGCTTACTAGCTGGTATTATTTGTCTAAAATAGAGTCCTATATATATAATATCTAACTAAAAAATAAGTTATTATTTATTAATTGTTCAAAACATCCCATTGTATTCAAATGAAAATATGAAAATATGTACACAAGCGATGAGGACAAAATTTCTTGTATTATAATTTAGGAAGGAGACTAACAAAAGAATGGCCTCACATAAAATAAAATACGGAGTCCGCTAAAAAGCAATTTTTGGCTAAGATATTTCAACAAAACCTTTCCCACATTCAGAACTATTTCATTATATATCTTTATATATATGTACAGAAAATATAAAAATTATCTTTATAATCTGTTAGGGTGATGTCGGTTTGTCCAATAAAAAATCTAGAAGTCAGGTGGCAAAGTTAGTTTGGACCATCTTAAAAATACTTTTCCAAGACCATTCTCATCGGCAGTTAGCGTGCGACTAAAATCATCATTTGAAAAAGCATTGCCACTAGAAAACCACTGCCAAAATGTACTGTGCTTTTTCGATTTTTGTTTACAAACGAAAAATTTTTTCCGTCCAACAAAATTGATGGGTTCCGACAATGTACACAGTTTTCACATAAAAACCGAGCACCGAACCACAAAACTTTTATTTGTTGATATTGTGTGACATTCAAATTTCAATTTGTTACAATATTTATTTAATAATACGTTACCTTTAACAAAATACACGATATTTTACTGGGCGCAAAATGAAATATCTTCCCATTCAAACGCCATTTGCAATCTATTTTGTTCTTTAAACTCATACCAAAGAAGCCACATAAGATAACATTGTACACGCGCACCCACACTTTGGTCGCGTTGTCAAAAGGTGGGCCAATTTGGTGATGCCACTTTAAATATAAAAATGGCAGATATTTGAGAAGATTATCATTTTAAGCAAATCATTTTTTTTTCTGATAAATTTCGATATATTACATTAAAAAAAAGTATTTTAAAACCTTTATATGTATTTTAATAATTTAATCCTTAAATATCCTGACCATCATTTGATTGAGGTAGTTCTTTCTATAAAAAATTATTCGATATTTCAATCAAAGTCAAAATAATAGTATAATAGATCTATGGTTCGCACTGTACCAAACTGTCAACTTTGTACTAAAGAGAGTACGTTTATATGACAGCAGTGAGTTCACCGCCATATTATTTTTATAACAACTATATGAGCTGGCAATATTCTTACAACGTCAATAAAGCCAGCAACTTTTGACATAACCTTAGATTTGTCTTTTCCGGTTTGGTTTTGATTGTAAAGAACACGCAAAACACGATTTTAATAAATTAAAAATGGATAAACCAGTTGTATTAGCCCGTGTTATTAAAGTACTTGGTCGTACAGGATCCCAGGGACAATGTACACAAGTAAAAGTGGAATTTATTGGCGAACAAAATCGACAAATCATCCGAAATGTTAAAGGGCCCGTCAGAGAAGGTGATATTTTAACGCTGCTGGAATCTGAACGTGAAGCTAGGAGATTGCGATAAATATTAATTATGGAATAAATAACATCATGAGGCAGTTTATGTAAATATTTCTGCTAAAATAAAGCCAACATAAAATTTAAATGCATTTGTAGTTTGTATTGTTGATAGTTTTACAAGCTGACCCTGGCGTCCTCCTTTGAGTAGGTTTGTTTTACTTAAAAATTGCTAACACCTTTGAAAGAATTATCCTCTTTGCCCTTCTTTAGCTCAAACTTGATTTTTTAATCAAAAAAAAATTTCTCAAACATAATATCTAGCTAGGTTATGTATACGATGGTATAACTACATAAAGCCAAGATTTAAATTAATTTAAAATTAAATAAAAATAATATTGATAGTAGCAATTAGAACAATTCTATTATTTAATAAATATAACTTAAAAAAGAAATTAAAATTATTTCTTTAATATTGACAACAGTTATTGACAAAACGCCTTGCTCTCACTCTAACACATGAATTGTTTCAATCGATACATCCCTTTCTACTTTTGCAAATTTGACTTATTAACCCGTAAACCGATAAATTGATATTCTATGTTTCATAAAGTCAGTCAACCGGGATTCGATTTTATTTTATTGTCTTTTTTTGTTTTGTTAGTTTATTCAGAAACGATACTAAAAGTATTATTATCATTATTAATCTATTAATTTAATACCCCGTCTCCATTATCAGGAATTAGGAATTTTTCGGATTCAAAAACACAGGGCTTAGTAACCAACTTGTGGGCCAAATCAAGTAAGAGGAAAACCTTTTTTTTTTGTTAGCGGGCCAGCAAATGTCAAAATTGGTTCCACGAATCGAATACGTACCGACTTTTCGCTTCCACGTAAACTGATTTGGCTGAGAGAAGAGTAAAGGCCGTATTGACGTTTTTGATGGTTTAACAATTTTTGTATAGTCTTCAAAGAATTTCCATATATTAAAGTCTAGTCCATAAATAGAAAGTTTGATAAACGAATTAAAATGAAGATAATATGTGTTTTGCTAATTATTCTACCTGCGATCCTAAATGGTAAGTCATTTATTGTATTTTCCAGCTATATTTATTTGAAGCGTCTAAGATCCACCGATTTATTCTTAACTTCCTGTTAATACAGCTCCACCTAACAGAGTCCTTCGATTTACTTCATTTATATTGGCTAAATGAGGCTGGCCATGTCCATTTATGTACATACAAAATTCTAATGACCAAAAAAAAGGCCTTAAATGTAATTCCTAGTTGTAGACTCGTGAAAAGTAATGGAAAGTTGAAGTAAAGGTTTAGGGGGCTCCTACAGAGCGAAATAAGCGTTCTATATTTTCTACTGTTCGCTGCCACCCCTGCGGCAAAATTTAAAGTGTTCAAAAATTGTCCATAGACAAATTATCCTCGGTATGGATAATTAAGATTTGGAAGCCCAACCAAAAACTATCCCCATAAAATGTATTTTGCATTCCATCATCCATATTCTGAGTAAATAACCTATTTAATCTTTCATAATAAATAATATTTACACGTGGCATGGAAATATTTTACAAGTAGTAATTGCATACGTCCACTTTTTAACGGAATGATTGCTAATTTACCACTGTCCCGTTAATTTTTTTAAATAGGGCACAAATTGAATAATATTTTCCTAATTATCGTATAAATAGATAGAAATACTTTCTTAGTATCTTAATGATTAGATATGACTTTCTAATCGGATCATTTTGGTTAAAATGTCTGCCCTTGAAACATTAGGTTTCCTTCTGTAAGCAAAACGTCATTTGGATTGTTTTAAATTCACAAGTCGTTTATTTGAATTTAACTCTCATCCTGGGCCAAAGCATAACTGTGTGAATCTATGGATTTCTTGGAAATTTGGACCCAAACACACCTCTCAAACTCTGCTATTTACGTTGGGATTAGCCACTTCCATTTTCTCCAGATCTCAGCACCACTACAAAGGGTTCGTTCTATGATTAGTTTTTTTTTTTACTAAAAATTTATAATGAGAAAAGGAGAGTGGGGGGTGATTTTGCCTATTTACAATACTCGGTACCCTAAAGTTTATATTAAAATACCATTTTGTAGTTTTAGATCACAAATACATGGCCTTTGGTTTGGAAGATGAAATCGAAGATGATTTAGTTGATGTAGACAACGAAGACATACCATTGACACCGGAATTTACTGATAATGAAGATGGAACCGTCAAAAAATCCCCGGACGCCAATACCTACTTGCTATTTACGAAACCATTGTATACACCAGGTGTTCAATTTGGATTACCGGCCGGTCATCAAGTTGATTTTCTTGTTGGATTCTTAAACAAAGGACTCGACGATTTTGTTATTGAAAGTGTTGAAGCATCCTTTAGATATCCAATGGATTTCAACTATTACATACAAAACTTTTCGACATTTTCCTATAACCGGGAAGTACCATCAAATCATGAAGCAACCGTTTCGTACTCATTTTTGCCATCTGAATCATTTGCTGGTCGTCCATTTGGTTTAAATATTGCACTTAACTATCGTGATATTAGTGGCATTCAATATACAGAAGCTGTATTCAATGAAACCGTTCAAATTACCGAAATAGACGAAGGATTAGATGGCGAGACATTTTTCTTGTATGTATTTTTGGCGGCAATTGTTGTACTTCTATTGGTTGTTGGTCAACAGTTTTTGGTTGGATCGGTTGGTAAAAGGAAGCGATCTCAGGTAGCACGGAAAACAATTGAGACTGGTACATCGAGTTTAACGGATGTAGATTATGAATGGCTTCCGCAAGAAACTCTAAAAGCACTGCGTAAGTATTCAACTTTTGCAAAAATTGTGTATTATTAATTTCCAAGCTTTTTCCTTGATAATTTCTTATCGAAATCTTTGCTACCTTCTCAGACAGTCATACTTCAGCGGATTAAAACCTTACAATCAGACTTAAGTCTGATTTAGATGTAGAATCGATAAGTAACATTGTTTCCACATTCATTCACAAGACTTCAATGAAAAGGAACTAGTAATTTAAAGACGTTTACTTTAAAGTACGTTTCCTGTTTCATCATGTCAGGAAGTTGCATGTTATGCTAATTTTATTGAGTCAAATAGACATGTTCTTGCCAACAGGCATTTTATTACATGCTAAGAATAAAAATAAACTATGAGTCAGTTTTCTTTTTATAACCCCCTTCCCCATCTTTTCCCAAGTCTAAAGTACACATTTTTTTCCAATTGCTACAAAGATCTTCTTTTCAAACAGTATGTTAGAAAAGATAATGAAATCAGTGGTACATTTTTCAATTTGGAGGGAGTGCATTAGGGGGTAATTCGAAACAGATTGAGAGGATTTGTCCCCTGTATTAATTTATAAACAATAATCAGTGAATTTATTCGGTCCAATTGCTGTTATGGGACAAAAACTTAACATCCAGTCTTCATATTTTTTTATTGTAGAAAAATCCTCACCGAAAACTTCCACAAAGAATTCATCAAATGGTAAACTTTCATCGTCGCAGAGCCCGAAACAAACCAATCAAAGTCCACGACAAAGAAAACCCAAACGAGCTGTCGGATCTGATGATTAATTTTATAGTACTTTTATAATTATAATTATCAATTAAGTTAGCTCAACACAAGTGTAAGATTAAGTTTGTCTGCTATATTTTGTATTTATTAATTGTAATTACAATAACAAAAACAAAAGAGAAATGTAAAAAAAAACCTAACAATAACAACAATATTGATTTGATATTTGGATTTTTAAAGTCTTTAAACATTTAAATTCGTCTTTTATTTATTTATTTAAAATTGGAATAATATTTTCATCTAACCACTTTTCTGTGAATTGAAGATGGTTTCCTTTGGATTCCAGAAATAAAAGTTTGTTTAAAGCCATCATTTGTTTTAAGCCTAATTTGTCCTGAAATCACAAATTAATTTCAATCACCATGGAGTTGTATTGTTTATACCCTGAGCGACGACAGAGCAACTCTAAATATATTTATCGATAGTGGGATTATGTCCGATATGTCCGACATTTGTCTTATATCATTTACACTGGGCATCAAGAGTATTCGTACATAAATTAACAATGGACATTTTTACGAATAGGTACTCTTGATCCCCAGTGCATGTCTTTATTTTATTTCTCCTTTATCGCAATGACATTAAATTCAAAATCGGCCTCCACTCCTTCAACAAAGATGCCAGGGGTCCCGCTTTGAAGAGGATAGTCACGTATTAGCCTCCAAATCTCCCCCATGCCCTTTTTCTACACTAAAATGTCCCCCTTTTCAAACAAATTATCTTAAAAAGAAGAAATTGGTGCAAATCCAGTGAGGGAACCCAGATAGAAGACAGAATAGATGGTTTGTGGCATATTTTGCTTCCCTTACTGGATATGAGCCACTTTTAAAATAAATGAGCTATCCAAATTCCATGTTCAAATCCCACTTAACGTTTACAATGACACGCGCGTATTCATTTGTCTACGTTTCGACGTCGACTCCCCCCTCACCTTTCATTTATCGCCTCGTTATGGGTAAATGGATTAAAAATTGGACTTAAAGATCCGGTTTTTCACAGCTGTCAACAATAAACACACAAATAGAAATAATATCTAAATTTACCTGCAAAAATATATCACTTTGGTTTAATGGTAAAATATGTTGATCTTGATTTGGTGAATAAAACTCAAACCATTCCGTTTCTCTAGGTTGAACTACTGTGTCTTCTGTGAACTTCACCAAAACCAGCCTAAAAAAAACCATTGAAAGTTTATGTTAATAATATGAATCTATTAAAAACGATTCGTTTAAGAAATTTATGACAAATCTCTTAAGTAAACCTTTTAGCAGAGGTGGCAAAAACAATTTTTCAATTACCTTTCCAATTTCAATAGATTAGTGATGTAAGTTTCATTAATATTTGCCTCATTATTAATGTCCGACAAAAATGTACTGTACTGCTTGTAATTTTGTTCCTCTAACGGATTGTGCCAATAAGTGGCTTGTACTAAGTAATTCTGCACCCATCTACAAAGAAGCAAAATTACAATTAGTTTCGAGATAAAGAGTAAATTCACAAGTGTTTTACATTATTCAATAAAAAATCTTTAAAATATTGTTACATACTTTGTATACGCAGCATTGTTCAGTAAACGGCGAAAATTTTCGCAAACATTTTTGCTGAGAGACGGACAATTTGGCAAACCAAATATTCCCTGATGCTGTCCACCAAATGATATTAAATTTTTAATTGGCGGCTCAGGACATCGTTGTGCCACAGCTCGTCTAAATAAATTATACACAAAGTTATTGAGAAGTCTTAAATCCTATTTTTTTAATGTCCCAGTTGTCCAGACGTTTGGTAAAATTGTTGTCAGTGACGCTCTACCATACACATATTTCAATAAATACTTAACAAAAATTGGGCTCCTTGTGAAAATCCTATAGCATTAAATCCATCCTTAAGTGCAGTGTCGTTGGCTAATTGTTCGCATACATATTCAACCTTTAAGTAAATTGTAATTAATTTAAATAAATTAGAAATGCAATTTAAGTATGTAGTACTTGCTTGTTTGGATGAATAAAAAAACCGCTTTCATAATCTGTTATTATAGAATTACCAATTCGGATAGGTTTTATATAAACATTCGAAAGCTTGGAATGAAGCGTTTTTGTAAAAGCTCCGATGCTAAAGGGAAAACAGCAGGTGTCCCCTATAAACATGAAATAAATTGTTAAAAAAAACATTTTAACTGGAATAGAATGGAAAGATTTCAAAAGGACACTAAGTACTGTAGTCCTGCTTTAATATAGCAGAAGTTAGTCAAAGTTTATTATAGAATTCAAATGACTTGTGGCTTAAGGTTCGTTAGTGAGGCCAATTGGAGGCGACCACCAACGTTATAATCATAATATTACTACAAGTGGATTAACAAATGAGAGTAGTAACCTATTGCATAAATTGTGATAACATTGTTAAATCAAATAATAAGTTTTACCCATTCCATGCCATATAACAATAGGACTTGTACTTAAAACATTAGTCACACACATAATAAATGCTGTAAATAATATAACTTTCTTCATATTCGATTATGTTTATTTATTTAAAAAAAAATAGGATCTTTCAATTATTTTTTGAACACTTTGAAAAACTAACTTTACACTAAGCAGTTAAGCATAATTTACACAAGTAAGATTTTGACAGCTGTTTTACTCCTATATATCTCCATTACTGTCATATGACCAACGGAAGATTATTCCTATAATAGTATAGGGGGTTAATACTAACTAAATATGCATCCAAATATATTTTTCTAATAAAAAACGAAATAACAAGTTTATTCGTTTTACATTTTAAAAATTTTCATAAGCCCAGCCTCTTAAAACTAAATAATCAAAATGTATCTACGTTACTAATCCTCGTATGAGTAATTACTTTATTATTTTCATCATTTTCATAGTGCATAGTCATATTCAAAGTTATTTATATAAATATAAAAGATCAGTATCCAACATGGAGTCGTGTAAAAGTGGTCAATATATATATATTTTTTTAAAATAGAGTGATGTAAATTAGGTAATAACTAAATTAGCTGGTGTGAAAACATTCATTCGATCCCTTCTTATTTGCGTTGTAAATTCGGTGTAAATAAATTTGCAAAATGGCCCTTTAATCGCTTCAACATCGACTTGTGGTTAAAAAGTATTAATTGCATACTTAAAAGCAGATTTTATTAATTGAAATTATTTCGAATAAGCTAAAGAATATCTCATGGCTAAATTAACTTGTGTGTATCGTTTGGATGACATGTCGGGCGTCACGTTTGGAAAACGACAGCTACCATTGGCAGCATCAATGAACAATAATTTAATGGTACATACTTAGTTTTAAAATTATTATTAATATTTCATATAATCTGTTCTTAGAAGTAATTTTTCAAATAATCGCAATGTAGGGATAAAAAGAAATGAAATCGAGATTACAATTTTTTCACGTATGCTATATTAATCTAAAACGGCAGTCTTACACGGTGCAACTAATTGACATGACTTTAAACTTTGTACCAAAAGCAAAACTAGTCCATCTATTGGTATGCTGCCAATCGATTTGGTGGCAAATTCGTCAATTTGTTAATTATGTCAATTGATTTGTGTTGTGTTCGAAATCTTGCAAGCAAAAAACACAAAAAATGTATATGGGAGCGAAATTAATTTAGTGATGATGTTGTGATAGATTAGAAAAGGTTTGAGGCGGAAACCCATCTTTCGAAAACTCGTAGCTCTCTAGAGTAGTTTAAAATTTCACTAAGATTTCGAATACGTAGGCGTTGTTTTTTTTAAAATTTCCTCTTGTAATTTTTATTTTTTTAATTTCAATCCTGAAAGGATTATAGGATAAATCATATTTTGTTACGGAACCTATACCTACTACTGCTAAAGTATAGCTGGTCGGGTAGAGATAGGGTAGGATGTATGGGCGCAGTCCCCCAGGTCCTCCGCAAGTGGTCGGTTGGATAGAGGGAGTCCCCCCATCGATTTGTTCTGGTGTAACCGTTGCTTGGGAAGGAATCCCTTTTACTACCAACCCGTCCTTTCCCCCAACTCAGTTCCTCTATGTTCGGTTCGGTGATGAGAATTACAAAGGACTAATGGGGGACAAGCACGCATGCAAGTTCCTGCTCTTTGTTACTAAAGTAGGTTTCGCTTAGAAATTGTTTCATTTCACAATTTTAGTTCTACTCCAATTAATTCATAATAAAAGACCCAATATTGAAGAGTAAACATCAACAATTATCTACACTTTAAAGAAGGATTTTAGTCGATAGGTGACAGTAATAGTCCATTTCTCTCTATCATCGTTCATGTTTTGAGTGATTGGTTAACTTCAGCCCACATTGTGGACACCATTATTTCGCTTTTAGAATCCTATCAAGCCCGAGAATAAGCTGGTCAGGTTTTTCTTTTTTGGTATTAAATCATGGTGTGATAGCAACAACAAACACTGTTTATACAATCGATAAGTTTTTGAAGAAGCATCCAACACCTATTCCTTACGAGAGTATTATAAACATCATTTATTTTTATTTATTAATTTGTTCACGCGACAGATTTACACTTTTACGATGAAATACGAAGAAATACAAAGAAATCAAGAAAAAGAAGGAATCAGTTAATAATTGTTAATAATTCTTAAGTATCCTTAAGTCAAACTACACTATTGACTATATATTAACGTTATTATTATTATTGAATTTTCAGATGCTGATGGACTTAAACTCAAAGGGCTTAGTTTTTGATCATCCTTTTGTAAAAGGAAAAGAATTAGAAGATTTCATTCGAAAATATTCTATTTTATCTGAGGAAGAATTAAAACAATCCCTCGAAGTATCACGTACAGATTTTATTTCGGTACTGAGTCAGAGCGTGCCTTGCGTGGGATGCCGACGAAGCGTTGAACGATTATTTTACCAGTTAATGTTTTCTGGCCATCCAACATTAGATCCAGTTGTTATAACAAGTGCTGGGGTTCTAACTGTATTAGAAGATCAAATAAGTGCGCCGCAAGTGATATGCACACTCTTGCATAAACATAATATCCTATTAAAGAAACTATTAGAAAACCAACCAAGAAACAAAAAGAGTTCACGTTGTACCTTACATTCTCTTGATTCATTCCGTTCAAGACCATTTTCTGATATATGGCGGGAAGTTTGGAATTGTATGAAACAACAATGCAAAGATGAAATCGCTCATATCGATGCAGATGAATTACATAATACACTTGATGGTTATCTAAAGAAACACAAATTTTGCCAGGAATGTCGCACTAAAGTATGTAAAATCGATTTATTTATTGTACCAAAATTGTATTAACAGAATATTTTTAGGTTGAAAAGGCATATTCGTTGCTGGTTAATGAAAGTAATCCAGCTAAAGAAAAGGGTTATGTGGCTGCTTTATATTTGAATATAAAAAAGTGCATTGCTGATAAACATATTCATTTACAAACAAAAGCTGATTTTATTGACAGTTTAATAAGAAGAGCTGAACCAGAACTCAACGGAAGGTAATATTAATCAATTTTTTCTTTTGTTTTATTTTCAATGATTTTTTTTTACTGTTCATTGTTCCGACATTTTAACATTTGGTTAATCAAGTTTTTCATTGTCTTTAAATTCGGTACTATACCATATCTTATACGGATTCTAACCAATTATCAAGATATTCACTTAGCAAAGGTGTCTGGTATGGGAGGTTTCACTGTATATATCTATTTGCTAGACAAATAATACAAAGTAAAATGTTTATATGTTCGAATAAAGTATTTAGACTACGAGAATCGTATATCAATAAATTAATATCGAAAAGTTTAGTTCATTATATTTCCCATGTAACACAAAACCAGAAGTTTCTATTTATGAGTAATTTGATTAGAATTCTTTGGATAGTTCTAAAGTTATGATTAAATAACATCTTAGCAGCAGTTCGTCCCCATGTCCCAAACATTTTCTTTTTATGTTGACCTACCACAAAACCACGTGGTCTGTGACACACTTGTCAGCGTGAATATATTAATGTTGTTGCCCATTGTAATTTGCACTTCCGGCTGGTTTCTGGATGGCCAGTATTTCAGCCTGGAATATAGTACAGTTATTTGGAAGTCTATAGGACTGAGTGAAGGTCAGGCTCTCGGTAGTATATTGTTGCTCCTACTGCTTCATCTGTTTTGGAGTCATTTGTATATATATTTATAGGATTTGGAGGATCTTCTTTTCTCATTTTCCACAAAATCCCTACTGGATATTTTTCCCTGAAAATTTCTACCGAATTCCCAGCTAGGCAACGAGTAACTAGTCCCAGTGTATTGATAGGTTTTTGCTTATACTACTGTGATATTATTGACCTAATCTACTGCTTATTTTGATATCAAATTTTGATTTTAGCAATTCTAGGCACCGTGAGCGTCACGCTAAAACATTGGAAATCGCCCAAGAAGAGGTGCTAACTTGTATTGGTATGTGTATATACGAAAGATTACGGCGCGTACACGTCTGTTTAAAGGAAGAAGAAAATGCATGTCAAGTTTTAGCTGCTGTTGCTGTTCATGCTTTGTGTAGAAGCTTTGATATTGCGGTTGAGAAAAAACGTGGAATAAGCAATCTTGAACTGCTTTATAAGGAGATAAGCCGTGCCGAAAAGGCTAAAGAATTGCGCAAAGAGCAAAAAAAATTAAAAAAGAAGAAGAAGAAAAACGAAAAGAAAAACCTTGATATTCTGTTACAGTGTCATGACTGTGAATTGCAAAAATGTTCAAATATTACGTGCAATGGTAGTAATGTGGATGAAAATGAATTTTGCAGCGAAGAGCAAAAAAAGAAGCGATGCAATTTATCCTCAACAGAACCACAGAAAAAACCATCAAAAACTGTTTATTGCATGGGGAGCGTAAATGAATACGATGCTAAAGATGAAATAACAATGTTTACTTGTCGTTCATGTGAAGTGAACGCAATCAGTTATTCCAAATCAATTGACGGCGGATATATGTCCGAACCGTCTTTTCATTACGAAGATTCATGTACGGCAATATCATCGACCAATACATCCAGAACATCAAGTATAGCCAGTTCACCGGAAGGCTCTGAAGTTGCATGTTTAGATGGATTTTGTCACCATGAACAACATAGTCATAGAACAACCCCAGAGTATTTAGCTAGACAAGTCGTCGGAGGTTTTCCATTAACTCTGCAACAGATGTTGGTAAGTATTAAGGAATGCATTTTTTTTTATTTATAAATATTTTATATTTTATATATGTCGATTAATATAGGATGATACCCCTTCTGAAGACGAGAGAGATAGCTTAGACATTATTCCACATGAAGTTGTACTTGATTTTAAAAGTAGAGAGCCTAACATTAAAAAACTACGTGAGGAACTGAGACAAAATCTTCGAACGCAATTTGCTCAACTGTGTGGTAAAACGCGTATAGCTCAAAAGGTTTCTTCAAAGTAATTAAAGTTTGTAAATGTACTAAGTTAGTTAAAATACACAAGACATGATTTGGCTCATTGAGTTGGTAACCGTACAAATAAATTGTTTAAAGTTATAGAAATATTAATGAATAAGCAGACGTAACTTTTGCATTGTTCTTCTAATAGTTTTTTTTTTTTTTTTTTGTAGATACTTATGCGCTCACATATTATGAAGACAGGTTCTTAAGAACAGTATGCGTTTGACTATTGAGGTTAAGTCTAGGCCACGTAATCGTTTACAATTTATCGTGATCATCAAGCTTATAAAAATTCGATGTCGGCTTAAGGAAGGGATGGTGTTTATTTTATCTAATTACTATATAAAAAGCGCTTCTTACATCTAAAATATGAGCATACAAAATTTATAGTCTTAACCTCACTAATTAAGTTTATCAATTCTGGCTAAACCATAAGATTTCTAAAGTGCTAAAATAAATACTTCCTATTATTATGTATACTACTCGAAATACATACAAAATAGAGAATAGGCTGAAAAATATGAGAAAAATTATAGACAATAAAGATTTCTTTTATAGACTGAAAAGTTCCAGATCCTACCGTTTTGGAATTATCTAATTTCAAGTAATATTTATGAATTTTAATCATTTTTTTTTACTCAAGAAATAAAATAGATCAGGATCAAATCATAGATAATAAAAAAAAATCTCTAATAGATGGGTAAGTTATAATTCATACTGTTATGGCGCTCCAACCGATTTTATGTTATTTTTCATTCAATTTTCTAAGTTTTCAATATGACATCTCCAATCTTCATGTATACATATGGCTATTTATGAACTGGCTATATTTTTTCACTGATTTTTATTGTCTTTAAAAGACAAAAATAATGATAAAAGATGTGATAAACTTTTAGTTCATTTTTATTCTATAGGGAGTTCCAATTTTAAAGTTTTTTTTAGTTATTTATATATTTATTATTGCGCTGCCCTAAAGTGGATACATAGAATTAGGAAATGCTTAATAACTTCTAAGAAGATATAACAAGAATGATAAACTATAACCCAAAATACATATTTTTATTAAAAATCACAAATTTGGATTTTTTGTGAAATGAAATTGTAAGCGCTATGACACCTTATCGCTGTTCTCGACTGCAACGTATTTGGTATCATGAAAAAACCATGCATTATTTTCATTTCTTTACATATAATTAATTTTATTTTTATGATGCTTTCTTCCTTCCACAGTTCTTGTCATCAACAATAGCACGACAAAATGAAAAAAAAAATGAGAAAATGGTTCAGGAGCAAAATTTTATTTGATGATGCATGGCGACCCTTCTGTCAAAGTTCTCGCCACACTTAAAATCTAAAATTTTGTTAATTTATCTCAACGTGTCGCTAAAACGAAAATCTTTTCGTCTTAGTTTTGTATGAAACATGAAAATGTAAAATTAGGGTATCCATCTTAATGAAAAAAATATTAAACCGAAAACTTCATTTTATGTTCCATATTGCTGTAGGAAGTATTCTAAAGTGCCATCACCCATTTGTGTCGATCCATTTTAAGAACCATATAATTTCCCAGTCGGAACCGATAGGTTTTGTAATGTTTCGTTGTCGGACCGCTAAGATGTCATAAAATGAGTTAGAATTGGAATTCATATTGTCTTGTTTGATTGGCTCTTGTCTTTAAGTACTTTACTTACCAATTCAATATACACTTTAGGATAATGTAATCATACGCATATGTCTCTAATAATAAACGTGTTACGAATCGGATTACCAGATAAAATAATTTGTTGCTTCTTAAGGAATTCTAATTGAACCTATTTTAAGAATATTGTTCTTCTATATTACATAATGATCTAATAAAATTTACTTTTTAGTGAGAAAATTTAAAGTTACATTTGCTTTATACATACATATTGATATTACCTAATTAATTCTTTGGTTTTTTTTTTGGACTACCTGCAGTATATGAGACTACAAGAAACTCGGAGGCAACTAATCTAATCTAATAAATAATCTTCCATATTTCATCCAAAAATATTAATTATTCAGGGGTTCTTATTACGTATTTATTACGAATTCATAAAATAGTCGATATTTTCTTAACATTAGTAACAACAACAACAACAATACAAAGGTTTCCATCATTGTTTGTTCAAAATATTCGTAAAAATTCGAATTTTAGAATTATCTAAAGAGAAAAAATACTTTTTGAACCGTATTAATTCGTAATACATAATAGACCCCCCTCCGGTATCCTTATTATGCGTACGGAAAAGAGGAAATTTGACATAAGGCCATTGAATATTTTGTTATGACTAATAATGCTTATCGATGAGCAGCCAGCCCCATGGAATAAAATATCTGCTGACCTTTTTTGTTATGTCAATCTTTATTTAACCGAAATTTATTCGGATTAGAGGAAAATGAACATAATTAAGGATATTGTATAACAGGTTGGACATCCACCATTGTTTAACAAATACATCAAAATAAATTATAAGAGGAATTGCCATTGAGACCTAACTCATACGAGCGCCATAAACCTATTATATCATCAATCCAGGTGAAATTAGTGCTCATTTTGTTAATGAAAAGAGGTCATTGTACAATACGCTCTTTTCTGTATTGTAGTCAATTGTGACATAGAGTAGGTGCACAAAGTGTTGTCTTCAGAATTCGAAGACAATTCTTATATATTTCTGTGTGAGTACACATTACTGTGGAGCGAATAAAAGTACCGAAATAATGGTAGGAGGGTATGTAAAAGAACGAAAATAATTAATGTAGTCAGAGTGCAGTCATTACGATTATTTATGTATTCCATCAGTAGCCGTTTCTGTTCAAAAATATTTCTTTATTTCTCCGTACCCAGATACAGCTACAGTGGGTCAACAATATTGTTAAAAAACTTTCTGGATTCTGTTTAAAAACTTTCTGGATTCCTATGGAACTATTCCGAACTTTAAATTAATTCGTGGTCATAGGAATGGCACAATATCAGATATCAGAAGGTAAGACTTCTACATAAAGAAGAAATAAGCTTCAAATATAGATTGTGCCGAGCAAGATGCATTGTTGAAAATGCTTTTGGGATATTTTCTTTTGGAAATCGCTCAACGAAAATGTTGAGTGTCGACCAAATAGTTCTGGGTGAGCCGTGCATTGAATTTTTTCTACACGTCCTAATTTCTATCTCATGGCGTTAGTTTTAAATTTCGTTTCGCTTTGCCTTCACCTATATTTTTGTCACAAACATATTGAGTTGGGACCGCTTGAACACTAACCAAATAAAAGTACATTGACATTGAAATGACTTCCATCAGTCAAGATCAAAAATATATCTAGAGATGCTGGGCTAGATACAAAAACGTGATCTAGATAAAATTCTAATGAAAATTACGCTAAAACTATTAAAACTTTCAATTTTCAATAATCGTCAATTATTCCGTTCTTCCCAGACCGTATGTCGTAATATTTTGAATTTTTATATCTTACACGGTCGCTCTACTCTAATTTAACATACATTTGGTTATTATGTTGCGTTGGATGGATATACATATCTGTTTTAACATTTTGTTCTGGTCTGATGATCTTTAACAATGGAAAAACAGGCAAATTTCAAACTGAATGCTTTTTTTACTGAGATGGTAAGATTTTTGTTCGTAATAACAACAAACAAATGGAAAAAAAAGAATTTACCAGAACATTTAAAATAAATCAAATATACCTATTGATGAAGTGTGGTTGGCATTGATCAGGAAATCAATGATAATTGATTATTATATTTCGGAAACAAATTAGATAATTGGTGAGAGAACTTAAAAACTATCTTAAATGAATTATGTAATTGTAATGGTGATAGCATTTGAATTTTAACTGCTTTGAATGTGTAGTTAATGTAAATTGGAATAAACAAATAACAAATAAAAAAATTAAAAAAAAAGAAGTTAAGTGTTGGTTTTGTATTGTATATTTATAGTGAATAATTTTTTTTAATGTTTCAAAATGCCATAATTTGTTTAGACAAGCTATAATTTTCGCCCATGAAAAAGATAATTAACGTGTGTTACACTGTTTGGATATTTCTTTCGTTATTATACATTACTAAAAAAAAAAAAAATTAAGATTAATTATAGAGGTTATCTCTTATATAACATAAATACAACAAAATATGGTACAGTAGACTGAAAATTGTATTATAGCACGATATATATGTATATGTACGGTAATTGTATACTGATAATTCTTGTAAAACAATTAATTGATCAGTTTTAATTAGTTTGATTAGTCATTCAATGAATAAAACATCCTGAGACCCGCCTGGCCAAACAAATTTAAAACTAAGTTACAGGGGAACACGAACACCTCTTTATATTTTGTACCGATAAAGTGACTCGAAAGGTTGTATGTGACCTGTCGAACTTTTTAAGTGTTGAACAGGTTACTGAGAAATCTTTTGTTTTTTTTTTCCTTATAAAAATTATTTCATTATTTTTTTTTTATACATAGATACTGACTATATACAAATGCCATAGGTATATGTATGTACATCTTTATACATACCTATATATATTACACATATACTTAATATGTTTATAATTGTTCTGAGAACAAAACAAAAAAAAAACAGCACCTAACATCTCCGAACGGTTGTATAGGAAATCCTTTTTGATTATAATAGGCTGCATTTATTATTGGAAAAGGGTAATGATGGAAATTAAATCTGAAATAAATTGTCCGACTGACCCGACATTAAGCGTCCAAGGCCCACGATCCAAAAGTCCAATTATCATATAAGTTAACTTATTATTCATAGACCATCGAAGTTGAATTAAAATGTCTTAAAAATACATTTTTTATCTTAGCAGTCTGTTGGAGATCCTACACCTACAGTTTTGATTATGATCAAAAATAATAGCAATTCGAAGTTTAACCACTGGAATTGGAATGGGCGACTAAAAAACCCTTGCGTCACATAGCAAATTTCACCGATACGTTATTCGTTCTAAATTGTGAATAAAATAGTTTAGTCTATCGCATAAGTGTCAGTTGGGGCATTTTTAAGATCTTTTAATTAAAATATGTGTTGAAAGCGGGGACATGGATGTTTCGCCAATGTTTCCCTAATACAACTGTAATCGTAAACGTATTATTTATTCTGGGAAACATGAAATTAATATTAATAATAATAATGAAACATTGACCCTCAAAAATCACTACTAAGCCAAGTAGGAGTTGAAGTAGTAGTGAAAGATAAGTGAAACTCAATTCAATAAATCGTCCCAGGTCACATAGCATATACATCTTCATATATATATATTTAACCTAAAATTAAAAATAAAGTAGGAATTAATCTTCTTTAAAAAATAAAATAAAATATAAATAATCTTGAATTTAAAAAAATCATACATGGAAAAAGGCCTGTTTCCTCCAAATACTTTGCATCTACCATCTCCCCCAGAAATGATAGAGGAGTGAGGAGAAACATTTTTTGATTTTGGTAGTTAAAATAAAGAAATTGGTCTAACAATGAAAAATATCTTGAAAAAAAAATGTTTTTCTTGATTATCTCAAGATTTTCTCCACGGGATTCTATTGGGACTATGACCAAATGATAAGAGGAACATTTCAGTAACATATTCCGAAAAAAACTCAACTTTCTAATCGTTTCTTTGAGGTTTAATATATAGATTTAAATCTAGACCCTAGCTAAAAGCTAACAAATATTGCGTTAGTTAATTGCGGCGAAAAACATACCAAATGGCTACTCTACTACATACATAATGTACATAAATGTAGAATATATAACTCTTTGTAACAGTGTAACGTTACAATTTCTGTTATTTCATTTCAATAGTTTCGCAGCAAAAAGATTAATTTAACATCCACAATATTCTCTTAAACTTAAATCAACATATGGGATTCAACTTTCAACTTTTAATTTATTAAAACGAAATGATATACGAATGTATGTATGTATATGCAACCATGGAAAGGCAGTATTCGTATTCATTTCTATATAACGAAAATAATAATGTCTATAGGGTTAGGTGGCATTAGTGTTGCTTAAGGCCTCAACGCGTACGGTGGGTTTAGGCTATTGTCGAACGGAAACTTTGAATTGATAAAAATATAGCAGATGGGTAAAAAATGTATGTGGAAAAATTAGAAGATTCAATGTTGTCGTGTTGTCGTCTATGGCAAATGTGTAATTAAAATAAAGATAAGCTTTATTTATGTGCATATATGTACTAATATAGTGAGTGATTTGATTGATATTAGATTACCTACCGAAACAATCAGGATTATTTTGAATTGGAATAACGCGTCTGCTAATAACAGGATTAAAAGATGTTCCAGTATTTCTACATTTTCATAATAAGGTACTAAAATCTTCAAATCTTCGTTATTGTAGGAATTTATATTATTTACCATCATAAAAAATATGTATACATGATGAACAGCATCAATTAAAAATTGTTTTTGATCAAACTATTCTGTACATATTTATGTAGGCATACTATTTCTTGCTGCTCGTACAAGTTTTTTTGTTGTAATTTTTTTTACACACACGCACACACTCACGTCAAATGATTGTTCAGTTAAAAAAAAAACAAAAAAATTACTAATATAAGAAGAGATGAGTTGGGTGTTAGTTGGTACATTTTATATATTGTGTAGGTCTTAATATATTTCTTTTACGACACTACCAACTATTTAAAATATTTTAGTTATTTAAGGTAAATATCTCTGAACGTTGGTATTTTTTTATCTAGGTAATTGTTCATATTCATCTCTATTTTTTTTTAATGCTAATTTTATTATTATTTTTTTACTACTATTATTGTAATTATTATACATTATAATCATACCTATTCCCTTCTTATTTAAAATACGTTGTTAATTGCATTGTATTATACCCGCTGCATATTTATTTTGAATGGTCGTATAAAAGTTTTGCATGTGACATGGGTCATGGCATGGCATGGAATGAAGGATGATGGATGTGACTTTATATTAACAAAAGATTTCTAATTGATAAATACTGAACAAGCTATGTATGGGACTAAAACAAAAAAAAATTATTTTAATTTGTAGTAGAGGTAGCATTCCTACAACACGGTATCCTACAATATGGTTTGACTTTAACACAATAAGAAAATTAAGGAAATTAAAAAAAATTAAAATTACTATAGCACAGTTTCACCCTATAACACAAAATGGCAACAATTCTCGTATAACACGGTAGTTCTATAATAATTCTTATAGTCTTATACAACACAGAATTATGTTGTAACCTATGTCTTATAGGAGGGATACCGGTACTAAGATAGTTCTTAGACCTTAGGAATGATATACTGCAGTCCTACCATCAAAACAACATCAGTTTGATTTATCGTTTCTCGAAACCCTGCCCTTATCTCTTTATCTCTTAAACCAAAAGATAATCACTTGAAGAATAGAGCATAGAAGAATAGAGCATAGAAGTATGGAAACATTTTATGGAGTATGAATTTCTGTTTGTTATTTTTATTTGTAATTTTTTTCTTTACTTACTGATTTTATTTTGTATCTTAATATTATTATTGAGCTTTTATTTACTGTTTTATTTTTCTTATTAATTTCTTAATTTTGTCTTTTGTTAATCAAAACACATTGCAATGATATTTATTTACAATTAAACAGCTGTAGCTACTTATAAATATTCCGAGACTTCAAAGTACGCATATTTTGTAAACATTTTATTTTGAATTTCAGATTGCTGCACTATCTCCAACTATAATAACGCAAGAATGGCACATCTGGAAACATTGGAGGCTAAGGTATGCCCAACAATTTTTTTATGTTTTTTAACTTAGTTCATTCGAAATATAGAATTTTGAATTATGATTTTTGTTTTGGAAATATTCGATTGGTTCAATGAAAAAAAAAATATGTTCCCATAAGTGGTGTTAAGTGCTAAAAGTGTTAATTTGATAAAATGAGTTTTCCCCAATTTTGTGTCAAATTTGGAATCGGGAGACTATAAACATAAAATAAACAAAAATTACTTATTATTTTCTATTGATAACTATGAGGGCATGATACAACAGACTTTATAGGTCGCCAGTGTCGTATGGCTTTAGTGCCGTGCCCTTCCCACAAATACAATCCAAGATACTTCATCCGATTAGTTTCATGAGAAAAAAAACATTTAATTTTCTGTTCAGTGTGTCTGTCGAAAAAAATTTGGTGTGCAGATATTTTCAAAAATATGCAAACATTCCGAAAGGTGAAAATGGGACAATTACTTAATCTTTACTTAATGCTATGAAGCAAAGATTTAAGCTGGAAACTATTAAGTATGTAATTCCGAACAATCAGATGTGCTGATAAATTGTTGACGAAACAACGACATTAAATTAAGTAATAGAATAATAATAATAAAATAAAGAATAAAGAATTAACGAATCTGCTAAAATCTAAAGGATAGTCTCAACATAAATACATACATAATTCAATTGAAATTCTTTTGTATAAGAAAGAAACCAATAATTTCTAAGTTCGTAAATATTAATAATAAAAAAAAAAACATGAAAGAAACTAAGATGACTATAAAAAAAATCTTTTAACTTTGATTTATTATTGGATATATAAATAGCGGTTGGAATCGATACTTAGAAACTGCCATACAAAATGTAGGTTCGTTCAGAACAAGTATACGAGCTGATATCTATACTATTAGGTATAATTAACCTGAATGTTTGTAACATAACATAAGCATTGTATTCTGCACGTATTCAAGGTTAAATAAGTAAATACCTAAATAATAAATAACATAACAATAAAATTAGTGGTACTAAGATAAATTATGTAATTTGTTGGTACAAATAGAAATACTATGAACATAAATGACCTTGAAGAATTGTGGGGGGGACATAAATATAAATAAAACTGGAGGTAGATGAATGTGCTTTTTCTGGCGCTATTCACGGTCACCTCTTAACAATTGTAACAAGTTACAATGAACCGCTGATACGGCTTAGAGGTGTATTTTTTTTATACGAACATAGTATCTTTACCTTGATCCTTCAATTTTTCTTACAGTCCGTCTCCCAATGGTGATTTGATTCTTCAATCTCTCAAATTAAAGTTAATTGTATGCTTCTCTACATATACGAAAAAATAAAAGTTAAATCCTGAAGATCTCAAAAATCGAAACAATCTTACCTCGTTCATTATAGTATTTTCACATAACAAACTCAATACGGTGCCACAAATATTTGTTTATATCCGGTTCCTCCTGCGTATATTAACAAAAAGTATTGGTAGGGTTCGTATTGCGTGGAATATTAAAATGCTCGCTTATTGACTTACTCTGAAACATGATAGCTGAAAAAAAAAACGTGCTGAGATAAATTAATGAAATTTTGGATTTAGAGATTGTAGAGATATTGTCAACTATGACAAAAAATTCAAGTTTGTCAACAGAAACAATTATTAAAGAGGGATTGGAAAGAATCATCTCGTCGAAAATTGAACTGAATTGGTATGCTTTTTGCTTTAGTGGAAACGGTGTAGGCACGATAAATATAGCCAATTATAGGCTTTGTGCAGCAGAATTAGATAATGTGTCTCTTAAAAAAATCCTAATCTCCCATTATTATTTTATGATCTCGTTTTTCAGATGGCTAGCATAGAAGTTTCACTAAGTGCAAGGCGTAGAAAAGGTACATCCCTCGGTAATGTTAGTATATCGGCTAGAGCATCACCAAGGCCACCAGAAACAGTATCATCAAAAGAACTTCGATCAGTATTACAAGATAGAGAGATGGTTATACAGAATCTTCGATTGCATTTGGGAAAATTACCGAGATCAACTGGAACACCATTAGAACAGTCTGAACAACTAGTGGCAGAACAAAGATTAAATCGATTAAGAATTGATTCTGATAATAAGCGTATTGCAATTAGAAACCTAAAAGCAGCACTAGAAAAACTTCATATAACAGAGTAAGTGTATGATCTAGTCAAAACTAATGCCTCTACATATTTAGATCTAATATATTTCTCAGCCTTTTGGTATTAATTTATTTATATTTATTAATTTAGTAATATAGATACTAGAATTCGTCAAGCTGAACTTGAATACGCCCTGGGAAGAGAGGAATTACAACTATTATCACTTGTCGAAGAATCAAGATCACTTCAGTCACGCTTAGATAAATCAAAATCAGATGCTAACACACTATTTTATATGATTGAATCTGGCATTAATTTATCAATTCATGCGATTCAAGCAAATATTGGCAGATGGGGAATTTGTTCGAAGCCGGCCGGTCCCGGTTTGTGGGTGGAATGGGCGCTCGACGGTGAGAAACTATATCGCAATGATCGAATAATAGAAGTAAATGGTAAAATTGTCGCTTTCAAAACAAAAGAGGAATTCCAAAAACTTATTGGTCTATCAGACAAATGTGAATTAGTGGTAATTAGAAAACGATCAACATCTATTCAACAACAACAGCTGATACAAACTCAAGAAGACAATCAAAGATTAAAGCATCGAATATCCTATTTAGAAGATCAAGTTAAGCAACTACAATTATTGAAAGATTGTGTGCCAGCAACTAATGGAAATGGGGAAGCACATGTAACTAGTATAAATATATCGTCTCAACCAATTGTGCCGCCCGATAAGCCACAATTTTTTCAAAGAGGAAATTTTGTAACTCGAATAATTGGTGGCAAACCGGTCGAAATGTCCAAAAATCACGTTACAAAAACTATAATCAAAGATAATCAACAGAACAGTGATCGATCTGAACAACAACAACAACAACATTTCAAGGGACACAGTAAAGGTATTTCAGCGTCAAAAATTTCAATAAACAGTAATCTGTCCTATGTGAAACGTGAGCGTGATCGACAGAAAGAAAAAGAACTTTATAAAAAGGAACGAGACCAACATATTAATTGTGGTGCTTACAATGAAAATAATAATCATCGTTATCATGGCCATTCGTATGCACGAAGTATCGAGCATCTTAACTATAACAATGGGTAAGAAATAGTATATTAGTGGAAATCATACCTCATGTAATTTATTGCTTTTTTTGCAGAAGCTTCGACAAACGAAAAGAACGAATTGGCACCGCTGATATGCGAAGTGTAAAAAGTTTAGATTTTGAAAGTGACACCGCCGAACGAAAACGAGATGTTGACTATACATCGGAGCCAATAGCACATAAAGTTCGTCCAACACCTCCCAAAAAACCGTTGCGACTATCGCTACAGCGAGCCCAGAGTTTGCAAACTGTTGAATCAACAATATTAGACAATGAAAAGAAAAAAGCGACAAAACGAACGCATAAAGGCAAAACAACCGATTATCTGGACAATAATACTCCAATGCAAACGGCATCACTTGGACGTAATAATTTTTTAGGCAATTAACTTTAATCTGGACAAAACTTAATAATATTTCGGAACCGAGGTTATAATTAAAAATTGAATCCATCGAGTAGGTGTGAGCAAAGTTCGCCAGCCATTCCCCAAATTGGTCACAAATGGACCTATAAGCAAAATTTTTCTTTAAGATATGTATATTTTTAAGTACCCACTAACAACTCATACTAGATTGTCTTGTTGAACAAAAATTATTAAGCAACTGAATTTCTTTTTTTAATATTAAATTCCAGATGTATCTTAAAATTATTAAAGAAAAAAAACTAATAAGTTTTGGCAAGTGACAACATACAATTCTTCAAGTTTTTCTGGATTACGTAAGCTCAAAGTTTGTTTTATTGTTTGACAACGGAACAAAAATTGACGATGAAACCATCGGATGAATACAAAAGAAGATAAAAATGATAAAATACGAAAGCGTAACTGAAATCGCGTTGTACAAAGGATATGCACAATTTCAAAATCACGTTGTAGCTAAACCGCGTTATACGAGGGACGCCTGGATCTCTATACATTTACTATAGAACTTCTGATGAAAATGTCCTTAATTCAGATAAAAAAAATGAAAATTCTGAAAAATTCCAAATAAATATTAAACGACGTAATACACCAAGGTATACATACATCATTGGATTCGTAGAAGTCTCAGCTTTAATTTACGAGCAGTTTCGATGGTAAACTCCAATCCCCTGATTTTTAAAAAATCTTCTACTGTTTTTGAATCGGTTTTTGATGGAAATGTCTCATCATATTGATGGACGGTCGGCCAAATATTTTTTTTCTAATAGATATTCTCCGAACAACGGTCCAGTTGATATAGTTCTAAGGATATTGTAAGGGAAAATTGGGAAAATCTAAACAAAAAATGTGTATTAAACCATTATAACTACAAAATATTCTTTTTTTGAAATCTTGTTTTATAAACGATCCTTCGCTCGGAAAGCTGGCTTTATTTCTTGTTGGGAAGAGAATATTGTTACTCTTTTAGAAAAACGGAATTGAAAACAAACATGTAACTGGATGTTTTATTTTGAAAATGGCAAATCTAAGCGGGAAATACCGTAAATGTACATTTTCATCGAGCGATTTAGTATCTTTTCAAAAGTCACTGAAACAAAACAACACCGCTACGTGACATCACATATAAATCACATTTCATTAGTGTATATATGCGAAACTTGTAACTACAAATTAGGTGTTATTACAATTTTATTTATAGAAAAAAAGAACCTACATTATAATATAAGTTTGTAGTATAATTTATGTTTAATATTTCTATCGTTTAATTTAAATAAAAATGCCAAAAATTTTTACGCCAACAAATCAGCTGAAACTTACAAATGTAGCTGTGGTGCGAATGAAAAAAAATGGAAAACGCTTTGAAATAGCTTGCTACAAAAATAAAGTATTGGCTTGGAGAGACAAAACGTAAGATTCTTTAACAAATAATAAGTAGTAATCATGAGACAAATTAGTCTATTTCGTAATTTTGATTTATTTACTTAGGTTATGAGATATAAGTGTCACCTGCACCGTTTTTTAAATGTCAAACTATAACCTAAGAGTTTTTGCATCAATACTACAGCTAGCAGCTAGCTTAAGTTTGATTCTGTTTTGTATGCTTCTTTCTAATTTTATTCCTTCATCGATTTTAGAGTCGCCTGTATACCAAACGAGGTCGCCTCCCAAGTTGGAGGGGGCCCTGTGCCAATGTAATATTCACCCCGTAGAATCGATTACGATGTTTATTTTATCTAAGTTTAAAAAAAAATTTATTCCATTTTTAGAGAATTAAATATTGATGAAGTTCTCCATACCAATTCAGTATTTACTAATGTGTCTAAAGGGCAAATTGCAAAGAAAGAAGATTTATTGAAGGCGTTTAACAAGAACAACTTAACAGAGATATGCAAGGAGATTTTAGATAAAGGAGAAATTCAAGTCACCGATAAGGAACGACATTCTCAAACGGATAAATTATTTAACGACATAGCTACATTTGTCGCTGATATCACTGTGAATCCCATATCAAACGAACCATATTCCGTTTTGGAAATTGAAAATGCTATGAAGAAATGTTCAATATCAGTTAAGACGAACAGAGGTGCGAAAAAACAGGCTATCGATGTTATTACGACGTTGCAAAATAGCATCCAAATAGAATATACAAAATCACATTTAAATGAAGATAGTCTGTCCAATAACAATGATCTTGGACGGAAAATTGACAAACTTCCTGACATGATTGAACCCAAAAATGATAACAATTTGACAGCATCAACAAGTTGTTCTACAGCATCAAAGGAACTCTAGAAGCGTAAATACACTTAAATATGAATAAAAATATTTACTTAATTATTTGTTCTATTAGGTGCAGCTTTGAATTGAACACCTTTTATGCGGAAAAATAGCTTTTTTTTATTACAAATGTATGAACGTATACTTGTATCTACAAATTATACGTAAATTGTTTATTTTTAGTTGCAATTTTTTATTTTCAATAATAGTTGGCCCTTTGTTTGGTCGATAAGGGGTTATGAAATAAAATAAAAGTTTAGGGCCAACGGGCGGGTATTTGGTATAAAAATACGAAATTGAATGAAAATTTTGTGTAATGGTATGTAAAGTCGTGCATATCAAAATCTAGTAAATCCAATAGTACACAAGCTGTTTGTGTATGGCTGCGAACCTAATTCCTAAATCTAAATTTTTAAATATGTAGGTAACTATGCAATGAAAAGAATATTCTTACCAAATCAAATATTTTGCGCTGCTTTCCACTCAAAACTGTGAATTATATCGAATCATAGACGATAAATTTACATCCTGGAGTCTATTTTGTTCGTTCTACATACATTTCTGTATTAAATTTTTCCAGAAAAATTTGAATTGTTGTATTTAAAAAAACAGTGATTTTTGTTCGCTTGAATTTTTTTAAATTCTGTTTGCACAAAAAAAACAGAGGTTGGGCAATACTGCGGGCCATACTGGTGATGTCCCAGTCCCAAAGAAGGTTAATCTATTACTTTTATTGTAACAGTAAACCATATTTATTTGCAATTTAAATTTGGTTCAAATTAGATGGCGATTTATGAATTTACTATAAAACTCGGTATATTTTGAGAAAGGACCATATGGATATCGAAATTATTGTGCATTAGAGCGAGAAAAACGTTTTGTTAGAGAGATCAGTGCTGTCCTGCTGTCACAAAATAAAATAAAAAAAATAATTTTCTGAGTCTGAAGTTTTTTTTATTAATATAGTATTGCTAAAAATTGTTATCCGTATTAAGTATTCCAATATTATTCATCCATTAGTCATTATGCATTGTAATTTGTAATTTTTTTTTTATATATAAAATATTCATACATATTTTTGTCACATATTCATCACTGCAACAATATGAAGTCGATAGACATTTTTACAATTTTAGTTTTTATTATAATAAATATTTCACATCAATCTTATTGCAATGCCCAAAAAAGTGGCAGTCACAGCGGTGTTATTCAGTTAGATGAAGTTAATTGGCAACATTTGCTACAAGATGAATGGATGGTACAATTGTAAGTTAAATTTTTTGTATTTCAGATTTTATCGGTCTCTGGAATAAAAAAACCTTTAATTTTTCAATGTTATATAGGAAAAACAGACCAGACTGACTACATAATAACTTCTCAATTGTCTCCTTTCTAAACGCACAAACACACTAAAAAGTTTTTTTTTTTTAAATCAATGGTTAACGTATTCTAACCTAAAAATGTATATTACCAATTCTTTACAAAAGACATACACTTCTCTATTTAATCATTTAATGCATTTTTACCCAAAAAAAATGAATTGGATTGGCAAGGAGTACCCAGTTACTTCAAATATCAATTTTTTTAAGTTAGGGTTAGAAAAGGTATGTGAATAAAAAGTTTAGTTCATCATTTTGAGAGACATTTGACATTTTGTAAGTGTGTGGAGCTACAGACCACACTAATCCTATCTTATCTGGCGTCTAAAACTAATACTACCCTCACGGGATTTTCTGGAATTATACTACTTACCAATGACTCATTGACTTAATTAACAAAATATAGTATTAGGCAACGTTCAGACTGTTCATATTTGAAACTTTGTGACAAAATGTTCACAAAGTTTTATTAAAAGAAATAGTTAGGTCGCTCTAATTTCAAACTTTTTAAGAAAAAATATTTTTCAGTCATGCACCGTGGTGTCCAGCTTGCAAAAATTTGGCCAGCACTTGGGATGACATCTCAAAAGAATCAAAAAATCTACAAATATCTATAGCAAAAATTGATGTGACTAAAGCGCCAGCACTTAGCGGAAGATTTTTTGTAACAGCTTTGCCTACTATATATCAGTATGACTAGCAATACCCTAAATATGATAATTTTATAATTTTGTTTTGTTTTTTTAAGTGTTATTGATGGTGAATTTCGACAGTATCGTGGTCCTCGTGATTGGAAAACACTACGAGACTTTATAGAACGAAAGCTTTGGAAAAATATTGAACCAATTTCGACATGGAAACGGCCGGATTCCATTCAGATGTCAATTGTTGCATATTTTTTTAAGCTTTCGCATTATTTAAAGGTAGGTTTAAAAGATTCTGGTAGTAGGTAAATAAGTTTTTTTTTTTATTAACAAAAATTAGGTACTCCGAATTCCAATAAATATTTTTTAAGTATCCATTACTTCCGCTTCAAAGTGTTCGATTAATTTTTTGTATTTTCTTGAATGTATTCAATATTTGTCATTTTATTTACCATCTTTAGGATCTGAACAACACATTGAGCTTTGATTATGGATTTCCAATGTGGTTTGCCTACACTATATTGGCTGTTGCGACTATATTATTGGGTGGTTTCTTGGGGCTGGTTTTTGTTTGCATTGTTGATGTGATTTTTCCACCAAAACCGTTGCAACCAAAACGAATTCGAGTGGCAAATAGCTCGGATGGAGATGATCTGGATGACCATTCAACATCAGAGGGCGAACAATTATCGAATTCTGATATTGATGATGAAGATGAGGATCAAGTAGAAATAGAACATACTGAAAAATGTACGATTGGACATGTTTTTTGTTTTTTTTTTTAGTGGAACTATTTTTTAATCCCATTTCATTTTATAGCAACAACTGATGATAAGCCAGATTTGAAAAAACGAAAATGAAGAATGGATGACTTAAATAACAACATTGGACAGATATTATGTTTGAACGATAAAAATTAATGTATTATTTTGAATAAAAAACGTACTGTTGTGTTTAACAAAACTCGCTTCTTCTTTTCTCTGGCATTATTTTTCAGTTGTCTGGGGTCCGCTCGTCGAATACTGAGACACCAGGTTGGTCTGTTGAGGTTTAAATATCGTTCTGTACCTTTTTTAAGCTTGCCTGGTTTTTGACCTGTTTGGTTGTCGCTTCGGTGAATTGAATGTTTTAACGCCATTGTAACTGGGTGGTACCCAGTTAAAATGGCGTTGGTTTAACAAAATATTATTTCAAATAAAATTTGATTGGACAACACCGATGAACAAAATTTACATTTCGTCGTTGAAATAAAGAAACAAACTCTATACAAATTAACTTTTTATTGACACAGAGTGCACCTGGCATAAGTAGGTTGATCCCAATCAATTTACCGCGGGCAACAATTCATCGCGGCCACAATTCAAAGCCCTTCCCAGCCCTTATTCCTTTTTCAAAGTATTCGATTGCCGCAATGAATTGTAGAGCTCAATGAATTGATTATCGTGTAATTTACATTGAAAAAGCTATCTTAACATTATTAAAGTAGGCTAGATCCTTTTTGTTTATAGTTGGAACATAATTCATAGCCGCATCAGTGAAGTCTTCAAGTTTTACCATAATGTTTGATGATGCCGGATGACGTTTGTTTTCTAGAACATTTTTAATAATAATTTTTAAAACCTTTTATATTTAAATAGATTTAATTGAATCCAACCAAAGACCAGCTAACCCTCGGCATTACTTAGAAATCGTGACGCTTGAGTAATTTAACCGTTACAACAACAGCAACAACAAAAAGTTATCTAAAGTACGTACTATTTCGATCAATTTATGTTTAGCGTCGTTGCGCGTTCGTTTAGTTGTCGCTCTTCATTCATTGTTGATAGTAAAAAGTTTTTAATCATTTTCAGAACTGAGGAAAATATAGCTCTGCTGGTTTCATTGCTTTGTGCCATTTAGTTGACGATTTGTTTATTTTTCAGTAATGATTTCGTTCCCTTTTTGTACTATACATACAAGCTCTTTATATCTAATAAAAATCGACATTGCTCCCGCCTCTCTCTTGATATTCCAAATATTCCACCCTTTTTTGCTTTTGAAGGAATAAATTCTCAAATGTACTTACGTCTTTTTAATCCTAAAATTATACGACGGGCAGCACAAAACCAAGCCGTCGAACAAATTGAATACAAATCGGCACCAGTCACATCCTGTTTTATTATATCAGCAATTGATTGAACAGTTAATCCATCTTGTAGTCTGAAACTACATAGAAAGAGAATAATTATATGAAAAAAAAATGTGAATAAAAACGAAGATTGTAATATATATTTTGGGGTACCGTTCAGCGTACCTTTTCAATTGAGCATTTAGTACAGCCACTTTTTCATCACTTGTTGTAGATGGTCCAACATACAGCAATTTATCAAATCTACCAGGTCGCAGCAATGCAGAATCGATTAAATCTGGTCGATTGGTTGCTGCCAAAACAAATATTTGCATTTGTGGAGCTTTATCTAAAAAAGAAAAGAAAAGATAATCCAAATTTTAAATGATACATAAGTTCCAGGTGTTTCCGAATAATTATTACCAGAAATCATATTATCCATTTCAGCTAATAGTTGACTTACTATTCTATCCATAACACCACCTGAATCGCCAGCGATACCTCTGTTTGGGGCCAATGAATCAAGTTCATCTAAAAATATGACACAAGGAGAGGCATTTCGGGCTCGGCTAAAAACTTAATACACATTTTGTTCCAAAATGTAAAACATTAATATTTCGGTATGTACAAATACCTTCTCGCAAATTTTGTTCGCTTTGTCCAATGTACATATTTAACAATTCTGGACCTTGGACGCACATAAAATTTAAATTACATTCAGTAGCGACAGCTTTTGCCACTAATGTTTTGCCCGTTCCTGGTGGACCATACAGTAATATTCCCGAACGCCTTAAATTTTTACCCAATAAATGTATATGATTCAATGGCAGACCAATACTATTTTGAATTTCATCTTTGAGCTTGGCCAGACCACCAATGTCTGACCATAAAACTTGAGGAACTTTTGGCACGCCCAAACTTTGTGAAAATTCCTTTTGCATAAGAAGTAAATTATTTTCGAAATACTTCGAAATAATCTTTGATTTTTGGTTCAGTTTCATTTGTTTCACACAGTTATTGTACAATAGTACTAAGTCTCCATAGCAAAATCCTTGAGATTTGGCTGAAACCATTTCAAAAATGTTCTTCGTATTAGTCAAACTTTTTGTTTCACATAGCAAATCTACTATTTTATTGGTCAAAAATTGTTCGGTGGCTATTTCTCTCGTATGAAGCCATTCAAGAATTTCAATCCGTTCCGATTTTGTTGGTATTTCGATTTCGATTTTTTCCAAAAATAATCGCTGTATATTTGGATGGATATCTTTTTTGTGCGTTAATGCAACAAATATTATTGGAAACATTCGCTCTTTACATAGTATTTTGTAAAATTCAGTTTGAAGCATAGAAATAATTCGATTATCTTCGTTACCATCTTTGTCAGTTCCTAAAACCTAAAATACATTTATGTTCATTAAAAAATGATTTTATTTTTAAATCAAATTCAAAAACATCACTTTACCTCAAAATTATGTAACGTTACAATAAGTGGTTCGCAAGTATTAATTTTATTCATTGTCTTCTTGAATTTCGTTTCCGTTTGAGCACTTATGTTCGATACCATATCTGGACAATCCACATCAAAGACATGTATGCCAAAACTCTGTGCCACAGCATTTACAATAATCGTTTTGCCCGATCCATGTTCACCTTGCAATAAGAATATTGGAAAAATATTTTTCATCGATAGATGAACGTTGTTGATGGTGGATGGAAAAAATGGGGCCATAGAAGTTTTTAATTTGTGGAAATATTTCAATAAACCTTTGGGACATGGTTCAATGCAATGAAATGTGTTTGGATGTTGTGTCGGCGATAAAATATAATTTGAACTTTTTGCTTGATAGATGTTGGTTAAATTTTTGGCCACAATTGCTTGTTGTTCAAAGGTATTGTCTTCGGACTCAATGTTAATACAACGAAAATGAAGACTTTTTAATCGTGAAAATATTTTAAAATATTTAGCATAAATGGCCGATCCAAGCATTGATTCGTTTAATTCAATTTCGTATACATAATCTCTGTAGATTATAGCTGGAGTTTTCAAATAAATCTTCAAAATACTATCGACTAATTCATTTGATAGTTCATATGTATTATTTAATAAAGAAATTGTTAATTTCGTAGCCAGCCGTGGTAGCATCACATTTGATTGTATTTCTTGCAGAGAAACGTATAGCTTCTCAGTTTCAGCTAAATTATATTCTTTTTTGAGGCTGGAATAGAAATCTTCATTAACAAAAATGCAGTTCGATTTTCTTATGGAAATACTTAAAATGGGAACCAACATAGCATTTCTAGATATCTTCAATATTGACAATATATCCGAATTGTAAAAACACTGAATACTACTGTTGGATGGTACATTTTTGTTTATAGGGGTCATATTGACCCAATTTAAGTTTTTAATTTTTGTAAATTTTTCCAACACCTCATCGCATGCAAAAATATAATGAGAGGACTTTACAAGTGTATTTCGGATCAGGAAATTATAGGCTGCTTTCGGTATAGGAACTAAGTGATAATTTAGGGCTATCACATGTATTTTAATTTTGACTATCTGTACAATGAACGATGTAAGAACGAAATAGGAACATTTAGGAAAAAGAATCCTTAAAAACACTTCAATAAGTTGAGCTAAATCTCGTGCTAACAATTTGGGCTTTCGTGACTGCATTTTTATCTGAAAAATAAAGAGAAATACAACATTAAATATTAGTAATAACCATAACTTATTCATATTAATTAATCTTATTATCAGTAGCGCCAGAGCCAAACTTTGTTCTGTAAGAGGCTGCCTCAGTTGTATTGATTTATTCGTTCATCTTTAACATAAACCCATAACTTATAACTATGATAGCCAGAGCGGGCTTGTGTTGGGTACAAGTTTGAACACAAAACCAGATGTAAGGATTCTTGGTTCTGCTTAGACGGTATTTTCGAGGGAAGACTATAGTGTTGTAACTGTTCAAAATTCCCTTACTCCTGTTGAACGGATTTATAGGAAACTGCCTAATACGCTGTTGCATGGCAGAATAAATATTTTAAACTAACATAAGGATGTTTAACAATTAGTGTGTATAATTCGGATTAAGAAACAGGAAAAATGTCAAGGATGACATTTAGGATAAAAGATTTATCGCTTATCTTTACACTTTTCGTAGACTGTCATAATCTCATCCTACCACCGATGAACCAAATTTAAGTTTGGCTCTGGGCGAAAAACGTCTAAAATTATTTCTTTAATTTCACTCTTTAAAAATAAAACAATTATTTAATAATAAAATATTACCCAAATTAGGTATGTGAACTAGAGAACGGACCATTGAAGTATTAGAAACTGTATACTAGTGATGTGGAGTGTTTTGGGTACCTGGATTTAAAACAATACCGAATCCAAATAGCTAAAAATTAGTGATGTGCAGTATGAAATGTTTAAATATAACTTTATTTATTAGCAAAAAGTTTTTTTTTACTTTACTTACAATGACATTTTGTAATTAGGTCTGTGTTTATTTAGATTAGAGAATATTTTCTATGCATATGGAAACTAATAACCACTCTATGTAAAATATCATAAAAGAGTTTAAGTTCAAATGTTTGGGTGCCCTATGCAAAATTAATAAGTAAACGACGGATTGTCCAAAGACAATTGACACTGACGCAATTTTATTCAGGTTTATTGTCTTGTCGTAAAGCTAAGACTTCCAACTTTTTCTTTAATTTCAAGGTGTTTACTGAAAACAAAATATGGAAGTCTACAAGAACTAGCTCTACTATTATCTAATGCATACATACAGTTAAAATGGCTGCAATTTGCGCTAAAATTAAATTTGACAGTGAAAAGTGGCTATAGATTGGCGCCTTGATTGAATGAAAATAAAAAATCAGTAAATATTTGAAGAAAATTTATTTTAAAATACATATTTTTGTTAATTTAGGTAAATATATCTTTTTTATTAATTGAATTTCATAAATTTGACTTACATACTAATATTGAATTTTTTGGTTAAAACTTATTTTTGGTGTTATTGTCATAAAAGTTGCTTTTTGTTTATTTTTTTTTAATTTAATAGTCTAGAAGACAAACACATTTTCATTTAGGGTTATTTCGCCAAAAAACTTTATCGAAAAAATGTTTACTACCAATATTGCAAATCGAATAATTTGTTAATAGGTTTTTTTAGCCCAAGTTTATAAATGATTTTTCGTTACAAAAAAAAAATGATACTCCAAAATTCATTGTAAACATTAGTTAGGTATTTGGAATCAAAATCTTTTGAAATCATTAATATATAGTAGTAAAAATAATTAGAAAAAAAGAAAGAAAACTCTTCTTGACTAACTAAACCCAGAAGAAAATTGTTCGATTCAGTGAGTTAACATTTTTATTTTAAAATAAAAAGAAATCGATTACGTAAATGGCCCCTATATATGTGGAATATCATCCTGTTTTGATTTATAATGGTTGGACTTTTTTATTGGAATTTCCAATTGCATCCCGTTTGAATATGAATCTTGAATTTGGTGTACCAGAATCTTGTAAACGGTTTTGATTTATCGCATCCAAATCTTCAATATTCCGTACGGGAATCAATCCTTCGTATCTCTGTGCTAATCGTTGAATGGATGATCCTCTTGGCTGTAAACTATCGCTTTCTAATATCTGAAATTAAAAATTTAATTTAATTATACAGCCATAACCATACCATAATTGGTCGAGGACATCTCAGGAAACTTTTGTTCTTCAGTAAACCGTCGCGATCGTCTCTAGGGAATAGTTAAGGTTACATGGCAAAATGTTTAATTCTAGTTTTTCCGTTTTATATATAAAGATTTCATATAATATTGTTAAAAATGTTAAAATAGAACTATTTAAACTTAAAGTATGTCTTGAAATTCTGTACGAACATGTTTTGAATGAGTCATAATCTTATATCGAGTTTCTTCGGTACTTTAAACTTATGTAATTTCGCCAACAATGCAATTTCTAAAAGTCGGCGCCTAATTGACCACCAACGCCCGCCTTGACGACTGGCTATTAATCAACAGACAACTGGTAGCATTGTTGCTACGCATGATTCCCAATTAGCCCTTATATATACAATAATAATTGATAAATTTATATATATACATAAACATATACATATATATGCAAATGTAACAAAAATGTCCTATTTTCCCGTCTTGGCACGGTCACCCTCTCTCTATTATGCGATTATATAGCAAAAAGCTTCTGTCGGCCTTCAATATCTGGTACACTATGCGCTTTGTTTGAGTACGGATGTATGTACATTATATACAATTATGTGCAAACTTGTGCAAATATATCGCACATATTTTTTTAAAATTATTTTAGAAGTTATTGACCAATAATCGGTATTTATGCTTTTAAAATATTTCAGTTCTAAGCGTTAATATTGACGCGAAAATAGAAGTACAATAGAACATTAATAATCCGGACCGCATTAAACCGGACTTCGTTTAATTCGGACAGGCATTTTCAAAAAAGACAAAAAAAAAGCCAAATTGCAGGTGCGAAACTCTCGCGCTTCTATTGTTTTTGTGTGAAAGAGTCGAGATCGTCATGTTCTACATAACTTAAAGTTAAATTGTATGACTTAGTACATAAATTATATAATCGTTAATCATGTATATAAGCAATTGATTCCTTTGCTATGGATTTATTTACCTTTTGCATTTCTTCAAGGATGAAATAATTTTTTTTTGCTTATTGTACAGCTGCTCTTAACTATTATTTTACTCAGTTTTTAGGTAATTTAATTTAATCCGGATGAACTTGTGCCCCAATTAGTCCCGATTAACAAGGTTATACTGTATATACTTTTTCAACTATTTTATTAATATTTATTATAATCTACTTTCAAACTAAAATATAATCCTAAGATTATAATAAACAAAACTTTTTAATTTCATTTTTATTCCCATGCAAATCTTTCAAATGCCGTTTTCTCAAAAAAGTACTTTTTCCTAATGGGTCGCACTCGCACTGTTATTGTCAGGAAATGATATAAAGAAAAAAAACCCTTATACTCTAATTTAAAAGTTAGAAGTTAGGAGCTAAGTTTTTAATACAATCAAATAAATTTATAAAATCAATCCTTACTTAAGCCATTTTTTTTTAAATTCCAAAAACACTTACATCTCGAAGTAGATCTCTCAACTTATCAAGACCATCAGATGCCGATTGTCGTTTGGTAGGTAAATACCTGGCCTCCACCAAATTTATGCTTATGACCATCATTATGGCTAAGAAAACCGCAAACACTTTTGCTAAAACTCTCATAATTATATAATAACCGAAAAACTTCCAAGCCTGCAGTAGAGAGTTTAAAATCAAATTAAATTTCGATAAGGATTTTCTTTTTGGTAGAGAGCACAAAAATTCACACACCGCGGTAAAAGCTCACTTGGTGGACACAAAAAATAAAATATTAAAAATTGTAATTTTAATTAGTAGGAGAATGTTCTTATATGCTATATGAATGCTTACAGAGTAACTATTAAAAGGATTTTGGGAATGACTGCCCTTTTATATTCAGATTTTTTTATTTTTTTTATTTAATCATTCAATGTCTGGATACAATAGACATGCGCCCCTTTTACAAGATAATAGAAGAACTTTTGCCATTGATGATGATCAAAAAAACATACCACAGAGGATTATATTTGTATATGTATAATAATATGTAGCAACATACATAAAAATATTATATGTACAGATATGTGTGGGAGGTATAAACTAATGTAAACAAGACATCTCTCTATCTATTAATAATACAAATTGCAAATTGATGGGCTTTATATATGATTATGGTCTATCAATTTTATTTGAATTATTGATTGTTCATTTGATTTATAGTTCAATTAGATTTATTACTTTATTTTATAATATATATACATATATATATTTATATATTATATTATATATCAATGCAACAAAAATATGTCCCATATATAATGTCTGCTGGTCACGACATAAATATTTATCTATACGAACCTACAATGGCGTATATAATACAAAAACCAACACCGTCATCACACAAATAACCAGATACTGATGGATTTGGACAGGAAGTATAAATTAAAAATATTGCCAGTGTTTCCAAAACCGCATAATTTATTGAAAATACGCTATTGACCTCCAACAATCCAGAGAGAGAGAGTAATAACAAAAAGTTCAAGAGAATGAATGTCTTAATAAAACGTGACGCAGGTTGCAAGAAAGTAGTGTTAGCGATGAATGTTGCACCAAACAGAAATACGTTGGTGACGGTTTGTCGATGCACTATTCTTTTCCGGCGGTGTAGTAGCGGCAGATCTACCATCTCGAGAAATTCTTATACGGTTATTTAGGTTTCAGCCCTCCCCCCTCCTCTCTATTTGATTACTACTAATTTTTTTACTTACATTAATGTGGGGACAAACTTCAAGGGTTGATAGTTTGTTATGACTTTTGATGTCTCGTTTCTGAGAAGGATCTTTTCGATAATGTGTCTTTTTTTTTAAAGAGACGTGAGCATTTTCGACGCATTTCTGTACAATTGTAATTCATATAACAGTTGTGGAAGCAAAATATAACAAAACCTTTCTACCAACATTTTATATGGGGTGGTAACTGGTCAACATTCAAAAAATTAATTTAATTTGATTGATGGAAAAGCCATTACCATAACCAACACTTAATTATGGTTTTGTAAAAAGAATTTTCTCCAATATGAAACATTACTGTGTGCACATGATGAGAATGGGAATGGGAGTACCGTATAGTTCTTCTACATATAATTCTCAAACAATTCTCTTCAAATATACAAATTGTAAGTGGTTCCAAAAAATCCACTGAATATTTTAGAATGTTTTTCAACTGTGTTGTGTTAATATGAAATTTCTGGAGATTTTATCTCTCAAAATCTTTCAAAGATTCCTTAGCATCCTTCGTTGAACCACTGCCGATACGTAATTGATAGTCGGCCATTTTAATTAATGGTAGGGGACGCGCTGATTTTCTAAATTTATTTTAATGTTTGTAATCGTACTACATCCATATGAATGATATTGTGAAGTACATGTATATGCATATATGCAATTCACTGGCCAGGAACTATATTGGAACGATCGCATTCCAAATGAAAAATGGCATGATGATAATGATATAAATAATATGATAACTAAATTATTTTGAAAAAAAAGAAGATATTTAATTCCATATGGAATATACAACAACAAATTCAGCGACTTATTACATAAACTAGGAGTATAATTTTCTCTGGAATTTTGATCTATTTATTTATATACTCATACTCAAGTTTTCAAATTAAATATTTATTTACTGAACATCATTTTATGGAATACTAAATGAATATTTTATTTGCAAAATTAATTTTAAATAGAAAAAATAAAATATATACGTATGCAATGTTAATGTAACATTAAAATTTATTGTAAAATAAAATTTTCAGTTGATGAATATGCATACAAATTTTATAATTCATCCTTTACTGTAGTGTCTTTATCCTCTTCATTTGCGGTCTCCTAAAATCAATTAATTGTCAATAGAAAAATAAAACAAAGCAAAATCAATCTTACAACATCTGACAAATTCTCAGATACTCCTCTGCTTTCTATAAAATCAATTAAAGCCTCAAGTGTCCGTTCACCATTATAATCAATAACAGCATTATCATCCTTTTTATAGAGTTTCAATGTTGGGAATGATGTGATTTTGGTATGCTCCAATTCATTGGCGGTAGAATCGATTTTTGTAATTAAAACGGAATCCGAATCTTTGTATTTGTCGCCAAGCTGATCGAAAATTGGGGATAGTTGTTTACAGTGACCACACCTTAAAAATATTAAAAAAAATATATATATTTAATAATCTCAAGGACATTAATAATATTTAACGAGTCAATCATTAAAATTTTAAAAGATAAATCTATAATTGAAAGAGAATTTTCTCTCTGTACTGGGTAATTGAGCAATGATAGGTCATAACTTCGACAAGTAATAGACGTCAGACGTGATAGACGTTCTTTTTCAACTAAAAATTTGTGCACTTAAATTTTTATATTCAAAAATGCATTTCTATAGTTTACTTAAATTAAAGATTGCGTCAGCCACCCTTTTATTATTACCTTTATTGTTGTATGGTAGAGGGGATTCTTGTTCATTTACAATATTAAACACCTTGTTTGTATAAAGAGTCTATTGTCGACTGATTGAATATAATTTTCAAACACCACCTTTCGTCTGTTCCTACATCCATAAAAACCATACCAAAATGTTTGCATTTACAACTAATTAATATTGCCTACAATTCCTCTCTATTGACCTAGCGATTTTTAGAAAAATATCAAAATTAATTAGGTATTACAATGTACAATGTTGTTTATCTATGTATGTAATAACTATAGATATATGACAGGTAACTCATAGCAAATTAATAATAAGTACTATAAGTCAATGATTAAATGATAAAATATAAAATTGTTATCAGTTTACGAATTAATTGAAAGGCATCACTTAATGGTTGAACAAGTTGTGAGTACCTGTATGATGTTCATTAAAGGGTATTATAATTTTGGTATGGAGTTTGTAATGCCCCTTAATATTTATCGTAGAAATAATAAATTTTAATGTCATCGTCTTTTTCGTGAAATTTTAAGTCGAATAATGCATGTCCGTCGGTAATCAAAATTCCGACTAAACGGCTTAAACTAGAGAGCTAAAATGTTGACAGTTTATTAAATACTTCTAGAGTAAGATCTCTATTATTTTTGGAGCAAATTGGACAAGTTATTGGGCAGGGTGCTGTACTGTGTATACCTAACATATAAATCATTCATTTATAGAAAAAATATGACAACAATTATAGAGAAAGAAATAATAAAGATTTCATTTATAGACCAAACCGTTCCACGTCCTACCGTTATATGAAATATGAACCCTACATATGTGGGAATACATTTACAGTAATTACAGTAGTGAATGATAGTATCTGATTGAACAAACAAACAAACAAAAAGGCCTTAACAAGGGCTCCCTAGAGGCGTTTCAAATTACAGTAGTATTAATATTCAACATTCAGTTTAGCCAGAGACACAACAAAATCAAATTATATCGTTCTTTTCAATAAAAATATTTTTCGGCATTTTATTTATGTCAAGGGATATTCGTTATATTGGATCTTTATTGTACTACCCCTAAAACAAATTTAAGGCCCTATTTTAACTATTAATCATTTTGTAGGTACTTACCAAGGTGCATAAAATTCAACAAGAACGTCTTTATTTTTATTGAAGACAACTTCGTCAAAATTGGTTGAGACCAATGTTTTTACCGGAGTTTTATCCCAATCTTCGGGTAATTCTTGTGTGAGAAGATGTTGTTTCAATTTTCCTTCCAAAAACGCTTCAATAAATGATTTAATATTTTCGGGCGTTAGATCGTTGGTTGATGGTTTATATTTTGCCATATCATCCTCCAAGCGAATTAATCGCATAGCGGGCACTTCTTCTTTTTTCATTCCAAAGAATTCCAAAATTCGTTGATGATCTTCTTCATCAGTGTTAATATTTACAAACAATACTTGATCATGATATTCTTTGGCTAGTGGTTTGATGGGATCGGCATATTTTTCAGTATGGCCAGCATTTTTAGAAAGGAACAACAATAAATGACTCTTAATTTCTCCACCAAATATTTTTTGTGCTGAATCGTGATTGAAATCAACAATCAGGGGCATTGATTGAATTCGAACAAATTGTTTGAGTTCTTCCTCTGTTGGTTCTCCTTTAAATGTTGATTTACCTTCATCGAATTGTTTAAATACAATAACTGCTCCACTTTCAGCTTCATATTCGGAGAAAATCTTTTCATCGCTAATAATGGCAAATGGAAATTCATCTAAATAATTTGCGACGGCCAAAAACGTTTTTGCTATTGGACTCTCTCGATCTTTAAAGAAACCAATGACCACAACATTGTTATTTTTTATTAAATTTCCAACCGCTTCACTCGTTTCCAATTCCACTGCTGGTGGGCCAGTTTTCTTCTTAAGCCAATTAACAATATCTTCACTTTGACGGCCGCCATTATACTCAATTGGTGAACCATTTCGGAAAAATTTAAGCGTAGGATAACCTCTAACGCCAAATTCTTCAGCTAAAGATGTTTCTTCGGTGGCATCAATTTTACCTAATTTTATTGCGGAATTTTCTTCTAGTAACAATGTTGCGGCGCTAGCATATTCTGGTGCTAATGATTTACAATGTCCACACCAAGGAGCATCTTGAATAAATTTAAATTTTATAAATTATAGAAAATGTAAAAAAATAATTGCCCAAGTTGCATTAAAGTTACGGAAGTAGTATGTAGGTACTAATACATAAAGACGTACATATGTGATATCTCAGTTTTGCCTGTTATAATTATAGAAACTTTCAAACTTTTGTCATCGTAGTTAGAATTACTAGTTTTGATGTAGGATTTGAACATTTTTGGACAACTTCTGCACGAAATCACTTCAAAAATGGCTACTAATTTAGAAAATTTAATGTATGATTTGTGTCCGAGCGAATTATGCTGGCGAAAATTATCCACGCCGAAGCACATGCTTTATATATTACGCTACATAAAATAGCTCAGAACTCAGAATGATTTCGTAGCAAAAATGCTAATTTATTGTTTGTAATATTTTTTGTTACATGGAACCTAGTTGAGTTTATATTTATTTCGCAAACTCAGAAAGCCCCAAGATGTTCGTTGGTTAAAAGCATTTTTAAATACCATTCTCAACCCCATATCAAAGTCATTGACTTATTTGTAATATTATAAATACTTTTCAATTTGCCTATGTTTTTAGTCTATCAAAACCATGTGCTCATGGAAGAAACCTATTATTTAATGTTAGAATTCCCGCCTCTAAGTAGTTTAACTTACACAGCACAAAAACAAATGTATTGACATTTAATCGCACTGTAGAAAACAGTCTTCAAAGTCGGCTTACTATAAATACTTTAGATTATCACACTACAAAATACATACATACATAAAACATACAAAGTTAATTATGTTTAGTTAGTGATAACTGATATTTATTTGATTATTATATGAATGTATTTCATATCTAAGCATATCTAACTGCAAGACTAACTGGCTTAGCACAATTTCTACGCATATCAAAAATTCAACGTAACGATATCGATATCATAGAAATTATACATTAACGTTAGTAAACATTGCATTACAACATACATTCGCATAATTTTAATGTAAAAAACAAAGATTAAATCAGCCAAGAGAAATATGACGATTTAAATAAAATATGGATGGTTTTCCATATCGTTGGCCTAGAAAGCAAACCACCTTTTTCCAAAATCTACTTTTTAAACGATATCGATGTATTACCCGTTTTTACATTGATATCGATTAAAAAGTAGATTTTGGGTTTTTTTCTAAACAAATATCTACAGAGATGGGGTCCAAATTTATTATCCTGATTTATACTCTCATTGTCATTCAAGATATTAACAATAAACTAGAGGAGTCGGTATATTTTATTTGCAACTTTAGTTCGAAATAAAAAAAAAAAAAACGTCCATAATTGTATATCATTTGCAGTAATTGTAGTGTAACTTTGAATGCGTCACAGCAAATTTATCGACAACTCGAAATAACAAACTACTAATTAGTAAACACGCACAATTACGTGGATATAGTAAGAGTTCTACTATTTCTCATTTAAATTCACTACCTTCGATTTAAAATTGATTTTTTCTTCCATCACTTTTGAGCTTTCTTATAGCTCCGTACTACTGGCTCAGTTCAATGTAATTTATTCTCAACAATTCAGTAAGATATACACAATCTTATTATTTTTTAAATTTATGTCTTCTCGCTCTCTTCATAATTATTTTCATTTGTATTGTTGTAATTTGTAATCGCTTCAGTATTGTCCCAACAGGAAGGGGGCATTTGATGATTAATGTTTATTTTAATCAGATAGCATTTTACTTTTAATATTGTGTAAGCTGAATAGGAAAAAAAAAGAAATTATAATTTTTACTAGTGATTGAGTGATTAACTCAATAATGCCAAAATTTTTTAACGTGGCTATTTAGCTTATAGAAATAATATGAAAATGGAAATATAAAAATTTATCAAAATTTTCTTATCAGTTTGTGATAAGAGGGCTTCGTCGTTTGAGGACAATGGGCAGATCAACTAAACTTTTCTGAGAATTCAGGTTATAACATGCTTGTCCTTGCATGAGTACACTGGACCCTAATGGCCTAATGTGTACAATCTTTCTGCCAATTGATTTTGATAATATTACAATTTTAGTTTAATTGGTATTTGAAATCCAAAAATGGAGAGATACCGTTGAAAGATTGAAATTTTTTGAAAGAGTCTGTCATACGGCTGTTACGTTTCTAAAGCTAAAGTCTCTATCCATGTATTTTGTATGATTTGAATTTTCTTTGAAAAGACATAATTGAAGTCAGTTCTAACGGGGTAGTTTTAGTTTTTATTGTCCAATTATGTATTCCAATATAAGTTTATTATTTAGGTCAAGTTGTTCGGACGATGATCTGATTCATTGATCTATTCTCAAAAGGAAGTTGTCAGAGAATCTTAAAGTTCAACATTTCAAGGATAAGAAGACGAAATTTAATGATGGTAAGATGGATTTGAAGTTGTAGACGTTATATTGTCAGAGAGCCATGCAGAGTGTTGAAGTTAGCGACTATAAAATATTTCCGTTGAGAGTGGATAGTGGAACTGGGAGAGTATGTATGTATATTTTAGATAAACTTTAGTCTCAGTGGCAAATAGAAGGGGGGGGGGGGTTGAATACAAAAAATTGAACAAAACTCGTATTGCTTGACTTTAAAACTTAAGTTCAAGTTTTAAGGTCTAAGTAATAGCTTAGACAAAGCAATCATAAAAAAAATCGATATAATGAAAACCTGTAAAAAGGCACTCCGTTATTGTTAATGCTTTTGTTTCTTTCAAAAGTGGTCCCTAGAAGTTTAAATTTCTGATTTTTGTTTATAAAAAAGAAATAGCGGGGAGTAAATTGAAGTTCGGCCTAAACAATTAATTTAGCCTAATATTACAAAAAAAAGGACCTTAAATTGCAATCACCTTTAATTTGCACCACGTCAGTAATTTTTTTTTTTTTGCTATGACGCTTAAATACTCGACCTCTAAAAATTGTACAATAACTTCATATGACAGACACCGCTATAAAATATGTAAAACTATATTTATTATGATTCATTGACGATGCCGGGATGCCGGCAATATTAATAAAACACAATTGGATATTTGTCTATCAGTAACATTGAATTGGAATTTCAATTTCGGGTGATTTTGTTGTTGTTGTAAAATATGAATAAAACTTTACACCCTAACTATGATACATCAATGCTCTTTCTCCCAATGAAAGTGCTGCGTCAGCTAAATTTTAGAAAAAAGTTTTTAGAATATTATTGGATTAGTGGATGCAGTTTAGTCTAATAATGAAATAGAAACATATGGATAAAACATTTAGAACTTGAATCAAGCTCTAGTGCATATTAAAATTAGATTTATACAATATTATTTATTACTAAAATCTTCAAATGTACTGGAACATTAATTTTTTCTTAATGTAGAATTATGTCTGCGTTTTAATTATATAAAAGTACAATGTACTTCTTTGTAACTTTTTCATTAAAATTACAAGTGCAAATTAAATTCCACATTTAGGTAAAATAAGAAAAAAACACATAATTTTTGTATAAAATAAACAAATTGTACTTACAAAATTCAACAAGAATGAATTCATTTTCAGTAATAGCATCGTTAAAATTGGCTTTCGTTAAAACCAAAACGTTGTCTTCAGTCTTAATATTGGAATCGGCAAAAATAACTACAGCATATGTTAGGAAAAAGTAGACCGTTGTATAAAACAACATTGTTACAAGAATATAAATCAACAACAGAATTCAAACAATCCTTCCTTGACCAAATCACTACAGCCAAAAAGAACGAAACGTGGCAAACTCTCGATATTTTTAATCGTCGTGGGTCGCGTTGATTGGAGATATATTTCCGTACTATATTTACATCGGTTAGTGAATTTACACCATATCGACATTCAATACATACGTCAAATATCGAAATATTTCTGGTAACATTCCCACTAGTAAATTGGTCAGGGTATTTTTGTCGGTAATATGTAAATGCAGTAAAAAATACTCAAGCAAGTTATGCATGACATATATTCATTTCAATTATATTTAATATAATTAACGCAAATTACAAATTATGTTCAAGTCACTCTTCCATATATAGGTTTAAAAAATGGTTTAATATTTACAGTTTATTATTGTCACCGATAACTTTACCAGGGGGTACAAGCATATGGATACGGTCATTGAGCGGTTTTCATCACAAGTCTATATACATCGTGTAACTGTCAAAGAATTCCATTTTTGGTTGGTTAAATTTGTGCTTTGAATAATTTTGGATTATAATCTTAACATTAATGCAATAAATAAGACAGACAATCACAGCTAGCATACTGAAAATGAGTAAACCCGAAGAGTTCTATGAAAATATCACAGATCAAATTAAAAATATTAATTTAAGTAACGAACAAATCAACAATTCAAAAACTGACGTTAATCAACCGACTAATACTGGATTAATAAGTAATGAAGATAATAAGGAGTTATTTTACAAAGATGGACAAAAATATTGGTCATCGATAGCACCTACAGTTGATGGAATGCTAGGCGGTTTTTCTAACATAAATAATATAGATATACGTGGTTCGATGAATTTTCTACAGGAAATGCTTAAATTGAAACCTTCGCCAGGGCGTAAACAAGCACTAGATTGTGGCGCTGGTATTGGACGTGTAACTAAGCAACTTCTATTGCCAGTTTTTCAGAAAATTGATATTGTTGAACAAAATAATTTATTTGTAAACAAAATTGAGGAATATGTGGGGAAACAATTTAAAATTGGCTGCATTTATAATGAAAGCCTTCAGAATTTTATACCTGAATGCGGAAAATATGATGTCATTTGGTCACAATGGGTTCTTGGTCATCTGACCGACAATGATTTGGAAATATTTTTGAAAAGATCTAGTCGAGGTCTGAATAAAAATGGTCTTTTAATTATAAAAGAAAATGTTACATTATCCGATGATGTTATTGTTGATAATATTGACTCTTCGGTTACACGGCCGATAACGCTCCTTAAAAGTATAATTGAGAATGCTGGATTACGGATTATTAAAATGGTCAGACAAAATAATTTTCCAGTTGAACTATTTCCTGTATATATGATTTCGATGAAACCAATAAAAAACAAAAATTAAAATTGTATTATTTTTTTTATTTAGTTAAATACCTAGATTAATTTATTAATATTAGTTTTTCTACCCTCAATCAGTACCGAATTTATCTAAAGTCCAACAAATTTTTGGGGGTGCTCGATAAATTGTTTTAAGATTGATTTTAGCCATGTATATTTCGACTTAAAATTAAGACCGAAAAAAGATCGACATACCCGGTGTAGTATTGCTTGATTTATTTGAATCATCCTCTATGTAAAATTAAAAATATGATTCCAAAATTTTTTTTTTCACTAATATAACGATTTCTATTAATTTTCTTTGTTGTCAAAAGTAGCGAGTAGTGTTTTAATTTATTTTTGCTCCCACTACCAATCTTCCAATAGAAAAAACAAAATTATTCACATCGTCATTTTGAATCAAAATATTTATTATATTTTTGAAATTAATATAAATTTATGCCAAATATCAAGATTGATTTACTATTATTAGGTATTTAATTAAATTATTAATCTATAATGTTTTTGAACAGCTTTTTTTTGTCCCAAACAATTTCTATGATTGATCAAAAATTATCAATTCTGTACAATTATGTCAGGAGCAATTAAAAATGTATATAACTAAACATTATTTTTCTAATTTTATTTGTTTTTCAAATACTTTTTCTCGTAGTAACCTAAATAAATAAAAAAAATAACCATCAACAACTAATGTTAAGTTAAACAGCAACACTTTACCTATCATCTTCTTCTTTTTTTTCTTTTAAAGCTGTTAATTCCAGTGGATGCATACGTTTACGATGTGAATAGTAATTGCCACTGGACGCAAATGTTCGTTTACAAAATTCACAAACAAATTTCCTAATTCCTGTATGTTGAACCATATGATTGATCAGTGTATTTCGTAATTTAAATGTTTTTCCACAGTACTGAAATGCCGAAAAGAATCATACAGAAACGTTTCCTTATAGAAATATGCAAGAGATTTATATATAACCGGATAACCGGTATATCGGGACCTTACTATACCAGAATGTTTCTTTTCCCAGAATACTAAAAAATTTTAAATATCTTGGTTGTGATCGAACATTGCTCTGACGATATTAATTATTTTTACACACTTGATAGTAAGTTTTCTAGGTCTAGAAACAACGTAATGACGGACGTTCCATACCGCTACAATAACAACAACAACACAACATCAGGAAGAAAATTGGGATCAAAAGGGAAAAAAAACAATATAAAAATGTGTTTGTTTACCGGACAGCTAAATGGTTTGATGTCTGTGTGCTGAACTTTTACGTGATTTCGTAAGCATTGTCGATTCAATGACGAATAATCACATAAATCACATGAGTACCTTACTTCCGAATGTTGAACCATATGTTTACGAAGACATAATTTATTTTTTAACCTTGAAAAATTAAAAACAAAAGAATAACATCAATCAATTCAATAATTTAAATGAAATTACCATTTGTCACATTGATTGCATTGGACTTGATGTATTCCCGGTTGATGTGTGGTCAAATGATACATAAGATTACTTCGACAAGCGAATTGTTTTGCACATATATGACAAATAAAATCCAAACCATGACTAATGTGGGTCACATTTATATGGGTCGACAAACGGCCGGGCGATAAAAATCTAAATAAATCATAAAACAACCTCGATTACCAGAATTATTCCCATAAATTGCATACAATGCACAATAATATATCCTTACGTTTTACCGCATTCATCACAAATATGTGCCGCCCTTTCGTTTTCCGGTTGATGTGATATTGAATGGGCAATAAGAGCGCTGCTGTAACTGAATTTCCGTGGACAATCCGGACATGCTAGCGGTCGTTGATCTTCGGGCATATGATTTTGTATATGATATTGAAGAATTTTCGGGCAAGTCATCATTTTGTCACATTTAACGCACGTAAACGCTTCTGGCTGTAAATGTCGCGACATATGCATTGCCATTGCTCGAGCTTTAAACATTTTTGCACCGCAGCACGTTACATAACCTTTCATTGAATGCGTTTCAACATAGTGTCCACATAATGCGGTTAAACATTTAAATGATTGTTTGTCTCTGGGAAGAAAAATGTACTAAATTACTTTAGGTTATTTGAAATATCTGGACAAAATCTTACTGATTAGAACTATCCGGACACAAATCACATTCCAATCGATAAAATCTAGAAAAATTACATTTCTCAATAGTTAACGGCTAACATTTATTTCGAAAATATATATATATATATCTTACCTTGACATAAGACCAAGCAGTTCTTTACCTCTTACAATTAATTTGGAATCTTTGATCATTACTTTGGGAAAACCAGCAAACTTATCATCATTAATATCGTAAACAAGTGGTGTATCAAAATCCATTTCTTCTTTAAAATTTCCATCTTCAAAATCAACACTGGCATCTGATCCATAATAAATTTCATCGTCTGATTCATTGTCTTCAGTATTACTAATGATATCGTTTAATTGCTTAACATTTTCGTCCTCTTCTTTATGTAGTTCTAGATTGATCTGATTAAGTTCCAGAGTTTTGTTGATTTCATTACTTTTCGGAAGTGCCGTTTCTTTAAACTCTTCATTTTTTATATGATTTTTTGATATTTTAGATTTTTTACATTTTGTTCGTTTTTTCGGTTTGGAATTTTTCGATTTCGTTGGATGTTTCTCTGATTTTATTTTCGCCGCATTCAGCGTAACGATACAATGGAGACTTGCGTCTGTCTCATCATTGTCACCATTCGAATTGGATGCATCGTCTGTGATAATTTCTGGCAAATTTCGATTAGAATTCGGTTCGGATGGAGTATTTTCAATACAATTTTCCGGCAACGTAGTGTCAACCAAACTATTTGTCGTATTTACCAAAATGTTTCCATCTATATCATTATTTATAATTGGCAAATCGATATTAACAATTGATCCGGTTGTTTGAAATTCATTTAAGTTAATAGCAGTTCCGGTATTACCGTTGGCTGCTTGTAGTGTGACAATGTAATTTTCGGTTTTAATACTGTACTGGGCTAAATGGATAAGTTCAGACTTATCGTTGGTTATAATAATTGGCGTTTGATTTATTGAATTGGAAAATTGTTGTAATACTTGTTGATTGGTGGTGACCTTTAACAAAAATATTCGATTCGTTTAATCATCGTTGGCCGATTTTTTCCTTTTTTTCTAGAGCATAACTTACTTCGGAACTGTATAAATGAAAATCTTCGATTCTCTCTAAGCATTTGTTGCAAATATTTTTTGAATATGGATCGTCTTCTTTAATCTAGAATTAGAAATAGAGTTAAAAAAATTGTCGCTAGATTCATATTGTTTAAAAAAATTCCGCCATACGTTTTTTATGTTCCTACAGAGCGAATAGTAAATGGGTCAAATCCTAAGGTCAAATAAATACCTAAACCTCATCCATTGAGAAAAAAAACCCACTAACATATGAAATTAAGTAGGTACGTAGAATATCCAGAAGACCATTGGGCTTAATAAAAGAGCATTGTCTAATCAAGGGTTTGCTTAGAATTTGCTAGAAGTATCGTCTGTCGCGATAAACGGGTGCGGCGTTCTACACAAAGTAACCAATAATTGAACTTCAGATTGCCAAAAACACACTCCCTACTTGAGACATGAGCTCATATTCATACTCTTTCCAATTTAGGAAAAGCTAAACACTTCCCGTCAAGAATTATTAGTTAGTTACTTTAAAGTTTAAAGCTGATTATCTACCATATTCTATCTTCTGAAATGAAATTGTTGACATATACGATATGTGTGTAAGTGAGTACCTATTTAACAACTTAATGAATTGGTCAAGATCTATCATTTCGCTATTAAAAAAGAAAATACTAACCAAACGTCGTCAAGGGGTCGTTTCATTCAAAATACAATTTTTAAGATTCATTTACCTCTAAATACAAATATTTAAATATCTTTTGCGGTAATCCACAGTTTTTCAATTTCTCCGAATAGAGATCATCATAAGAATTTGAATTGTTTAAACACAATCTACATGCAACGGAATCACTCATTTTTTTAAATTTACTATAAAATTAAGTCATAATTTACGATAATGTTGATAAATTTAATAAATAAAAACAATGGAATTCCGATTTTAAAGAGAAAGAGAGAGAACAAACATTGGGAATGTCAATTATTTTTAAATATATCGAAATCCCTTCGGAACTTCTTTGGCAGAATAATTTATGTATGGCTGCACACATAATAGTCTTTAAAGATCGAACACACTCCAATGAGACACAAACTATAGATCTATTACTTCTCTCTCTCTATTGATGCTTTGTGTCAATTCGATAGAAGTACTAGATTATTAGTACTTTTATTTTCAATTTCATAATTTCAATATGGCTTCTTTCTTTTCTTGGTAAAAATAAGTTTTCCGAGTTTTATTTTCTTGGAATTTGAGAAATAATATTACAATCTAAAATTATGTAGTGTTACTTAAAAAGAACAGTATGTTATTGTAATTAATCAATTTAAATAGGATAGAATGTATTTTAGAAAGTAACAAAAAGATTTTGTGGATCTGTTACAAAAAAAAAAAAATATAGAAAAAAATTTATTTTGTGCAATATTTTGTAATCGATCATAATAATTATTATTGTATTAAAGTGATTTATCACCATAGGCAAATAGTTAAAATATGGATGAGAGAACATTAAATGATTTACTTGAATGTTCGGTGTGTTTGGAAAGGCTTGATACCACATCAAAGGTGTTGCCCTGTCAACATACATTTTGTAGGAAATGCTTAGAAGTGAATATAAATAATTTATCTTTCTGTTTTGGAATTTTAATAGGACACAACAATTGTTATTTCTAGGTAATACTATCAAGCCATTCAGAACTTCGGTGTCCGGAATGTCGTGTTTTAGTTGAGATAAAAATAGATGAACTACCGCCGAATGTACTGTTGATGAGAATATTGGAAGGTTTGTATCTTATAAAATATAAAATTCTTTTGAATTACTGAACATTTTTGTTCAAGATTATATTTAAAGTCAATTAGATATAGAAAGAAAGCAATATTCCTCTCGCAGGAAGGCCGATCGTTCTCTGTAGATAGATAAATAAACATAAAATTCTAAAGTTTCATATACATACATCAAATATACAAATACCTATGCATATAAAATAAAACTCCTTATATAATTAAAAACGATACGACTAATATGCGGCTGTCAGTTGAATCACACTCACACAAAATTTAATAGCAAACTTATTCACATAATATGTTTATAATTTAAAAATCAAAATTAATCTGTCAGTATTACCTTAGCCTCCCTCTTCCGTTAGCTTCCGTATATTGTATTGTGGGTTAATATGTAACGATGCTCTAGGAGCTCCATACATATTTGAGCGTTAAATGAGCTCTAAATAGATTTTAGCGGGTCAAACATGTTCGTTATTGCAAGAGAAAAATCTACTTCTGGCTCCAAAACTGTTTTATTAACTCATCATCCCCTGAATAAATAAAAAGGAGAAAAAGTCTATTTCTAAAATTTAGTTAACAGCAAATCTTTAACGTTTTCTACATTCTACTGCATAAATATTTATAATAAACATCTTTTCAGGAATGAAAAATGCATCTCACAATCAAATAAATAGCATGATTTCTACAAAGAGTACAACAGCAAATGTCAATAAAATTGGGTTACACCTTCAGACAAAAAGTTCAAAAATTATCACCAGTCACGCAAATCATGCTTTAGATGAACAACATATTCTCAGGCAACAAAATTGCTCTACAAAACAATTTGCTGCTACCACAAATGTGCCTCATGCAAAAGCGCTATATGATTTTACGGCCAAAGAATCTGGGTATGTAGATAATTTTATTATTGGTAAACAAATACGTTCATGGAAGGAGTTATTATGCAACGCATATTTGTATATTTGAGAGAAGCCCTTTAGTAGACCAGTAATTAGTTCTCAACAAAAACTTATCGTAGAGTGACATAGATTATATCAATCGTACTGTTTTTCTCTGGTAATGACTTGTCATGTCAATTGAGATTTATACAATAGGGCCCAATAATAATATTCCAATTCTACTCTTTATGATTGTTGGCATTTGCTTATTATATAGAATTAATGAAATTTCTTTACATTTTAGGGATATCAGTTTTAAAAAAGGAGATATAATAGTATTACGAAAACGGCTTGATCTCAATTGGTTTGTTGGTGAAGTCAATGGAAGAGAAGGCGCATTTCCAGTCAATCATGTTCATATTATTATTTCACTTCCTTTGCCACAATGTAAAGCATTGTACGATTTTCGTATGGGGCCGAATGAAGAAGAGGGATGTCTTACATTTAAAAAAGGTGCTATAATTAATGTTTTTCGGCGTGTAGATCAAAATTGGGCTGAAGGTCGTATCGGTGATTGTATTGGCATATTTCCAATTGCATTTGTTGAAATGAATATGTTGGCAAAACAAATAATGGATACATCTCTTAAATGGTACCGACTAACTAACTAACTTGTAAATAATTAAATGAAAAACAAAATAACTAATATTTTTTAGTCTTCAATATGCTGCAACGTCTACGCGTACAGTTCCACCAACACCGAAGGAGTCAATTTCATCAAATGATTCCAGTTCAACAGTAACGACAAGCCCTAATTCAAGTACATCAAGCAACACAACTTCGAATTCTAGTACGGCTCCCAGCAGTCCCACCAATAATTTGCCAATTCAAACACCAACACCACGAGAACACAAAGAAAAACGTCACTCATTGACAGCTCTAACTGCTAACACAAGTACAAGTTTGCAACAATCAAATCGGTAAGTACTCGTTGATTATTTTACTATGTTTGAAGTGTTTTTTTTTGTAGATAGTTTTGTGTAACTAATAACACAGGCATAGAAGATGAATAATCCAATTGTGAATTTAAATTTCATTTGCTTGACCTAGAACAGAGTTGAACAAAATCTACCGAAATTTACTTTGTATTACATCAGCGAGCATTTTTGGTCAGCTCTGTTCTAGACCAAGGAAATGAAATTGAAATGAACTGTACATGAGCTCATTCATCTATAATTTATCTAATACTAATATCTAATAAAAATTAGAGGATGCTATTTAGGATTTATTTATAAATTTGCTTCAATTTATTCATAGTTAATTTAAAGTTGATAAAAAATACGGATTTTAGATCAAAAAATGTATTAGAAAAAATATGCAAATTGTCATTTTTGCTTACAAGAAAATTTCAACTCTGCCTAAAATCAGAATATTTAGCTACAAGAATGAGTTAAATCCTTACATTTGTCAAATAAGAAACAACTAATTAAACTAACTGAATACACAAATATGTTACTTGAAGCGCTACTTTGAAATTTAAGAGTCTCAGTCTGAATAGCATTTTCATAGTGTTTGAAATATTAAAAAAAAATTATTAACAAAATATTGTGTATGTCCCTTCAGTCATTCAGCCGAAATACTTAATGTGCCAGAACTAGCAAACAATGCACTGCCTTCATCATCCCAACCAGAAATTAAACACAAACTTACGCCTCGACACAATCTCATATCACACAATACGAAAACAAATTCCATAAAAATTGCCGCTCATAATTTCATTCCAAATTTACCAGCCACTTATGTTGCTCTGTATCCATACAAACCACAAAAATCCGATGAGCTCGAATTGAAAAAAGGATGTAAGTAAAACGTTGACGATCAAAAAAATTGTTTTTTTTATTGGAAAATCTGTTTCATTTTGCAGCTGTGTATTATGTAACGGAAAGATGTCAGGATGGCTGGTTTAAAGGAACAAATCGTGATCAGAAATCGGGCGTATTTCCCGGTAATTATGTTTCGCCATTACGAAATAATCGTGAACATAATCAAATGGGTCAATCGAAACGTCATGGTCAAAGTTCATTGGTTGGTGGCAATAATATACATTCAAATGCCATAAATTCGATAAATACACCAATTCCACCACCGGAGTTACCACCACGTAGTAGTGCGGTAAGTGGTTCAGTATGGGCAAAGCCACTAGGACATCATGTTGAATCGTTTTTTGGTAGAAAAACGTTTAGTCAACCGCAAAATAAAAAAGATGGATCGTCGAATAATGGTAAACTTTTTTTTAAAATTACTTTTAATTTAGATCGCCCCATTTTGTACGGACATATAAAAAGATGTTCAATTTTTTAGAACAACAATCTGCGTTTACAAATCAATCTTTCAATAAAGACAAAAAAGAAAGTTCTTCGTCGGCCGTTAGCTTAATGAAAAGACTGACTAATATAAAAAGATCTAAATCACCAACAACAAATTCGCCAACTGGAAATTATTCAATGGATAATCCAGTATTTGAGGATACAGTGGCAACACCTTGTCCATCTTCATCTTCCAAGCGTAATGTTCAACTATCACATCCGGTGCATGTGAGGTAAGTTTTTAAAGCAATTAATGTGTATCTATATGACGGTATGGTCAAGTACATCTTGCAGATCGGTCATTTGTAATGCTATTTCAACGATTAAAAAGAAATGATTTTATTTCCATTAGATCTGGATCATGTCCAAGTCAGTTTCTGCAAAGCCTTCCAATAGATCAAAATGTTTCAGTAGACACAGCAAATTCATATATATTTGGATCTCAGCGAGTTAAAGGACATAAGGAACGTCCAATTTTGCAAGGGTAAGTATATATTGAAATTGTTGTAAAAAAAAACATCTTTTCTTGCTACTAGTAGAAGGAGGAGTAAGATATCTCACTGAAACTCAACCAAACTAACTTATTATTATATTATTTCATTATGGAGCAATTATTGGTACAATATTACAGTAGAAACATCTTGTCAATAAATTAATTCTAAATAGGTGAAATGGTACTGAACATGTAAAGGGGCAATATTCCAAAAAAAATATTTAGTGAAGGAAAATCTAGAAGGGTTAGGGCAGTGTTGTGCTTTTGTAAATTGAGGATATACCAAATGGAGGGGTTAAAATGTAACTTAAGAGGACGGAATATAACATTTTCATATTCAATTGTATTACCTAAAAAAAACATTGTAACATCTAAGGTACAAATGTACCAAAAATGTAACACTCGGAACATCCCTGGGTTAAGCTAGATTTGACAGTAGGTATTGTTAATGGACAAAATCGCCCACTTATTTCCTTCATCCCATACAATTCTTTGTAAAGAATTACTATAAAATCACAATTTGGATGTATGGAGAGTACGTCGTCTTTCCTTGGCAGCCTTTTTTTACTAGTTTATATGTATATATATATATCTATTTGATGTAATTTTTTTTTTTTAAAGAGCTCGAAATCATCTAGAAGCAAATCGTTTAAAAGGAATGGCAGATTTTGGAAATGTTGGTCCATCACAACAAATATTGTCAGGCAAAAATGGTAATCCCACATTGTATCATCGTAAATCCCAAAGTTTAGATGCAGCAACAATTTCATCGCACATTGCTCATAATGTTACATCTGCTAAAATCAATAAAATTAATACGCCCAAGGAGAGGTGAATTTTTAATTAATTCCATAACAAATATTATGTCCAATGTTTAATTGTTTTTTTTTATCTTAAGATTTCGATGTATTGTCGCCTATCCGCCAAATAGTGAATTTGAATTGGAACTGCATGTTGGTGACATTGTTTTTGTACACAAGAAACGTGATAATGGCTGGTACAAAGGTACTCATTCCAATACTGGGAAAGTTGGTTTATTTCCAGCTTCGTTTGTTGAGCCAGATATTTAAATGTTTTTTTTTTTTTTTTAATTTTTACATATATTTTTTATTACATTTATTTTCTAAAAGCTTAAAAAATGATTATGGACTATTGCAATCAATCTGTATTCGAAATACATATATTTTAATACGTAAAGAAGTCTGTTAACAAAAAGTAAAAAGTATTTATTAACATAGTTTAAAATACTCTTGTTTTTTTTTTAGATCAATTGTTTTATTTTAACAAATACAATAAATAGATTAAAAATAACTGACAAACAAATCATGAACAAATGTACTAAATATTAGTCAGAAATGATATAAGAATATAATTCAACATTTTAGAAAAATAATACAAATATTTCTCTTTTATATCTTTCGTAATATTTTTTTTCTCTTCATCAGTAAATCAAGGCCGCAGCTTCTTTTTGGATTATTTCGGATCAATGAATGTAGAAAGTGCGTAAGTCAATATGCTCTCTTTTTTTCAAAATTCATTAATTGTCGGTGATTATATTCTGGAAAACTGAAAGACACATATTGAAATGCTGCTTTTTTTCAATTTTTTTTTACAAAAATTTACAAAATGGATGTTTTTAGTAAGTCTTTTAAAATTACTTATAAAATGTCTGTAATTTTGATTGGAGTCCTTTATTTTTGTTAGCCGATTTAATGAATTATTATTCTTCTGAAGCAGTTTGGCTGAATTTTAGTAATATTACCGCAACAAATGTTCTTCAATTGCAAACAATCGCCATACAATCGAAACTACGTCAATAATAGGTAATATACGGCAACAATAGGGAAAACTTCTGTATTAAGTCGAAAATAAGGCCTAGGCATTGTGTTCGAGGAATGCCGCTCATCGCTGAGCGGTTTTGTTTATGCTTAGAACATGTCTGTTTTAAAAGAAGCTATTCTCTGTTTTGCAACGCATAAATATTCCCATTCAATTCAAAACGATGTTTATAATCTTGCCATTACTTTCTTACTTTCTATATTAAAATCTTCTAGCCTAGGTACGTGTCACACTGATGCAAGTAATGCAGAGCCATACGTAGCGTTTTCATTGCATGCTTTGACCGCGTGATTATTCATCGGCAGAGAGTTAGAAAGAGATAGAAAGAGCAGAAAGATTATGTTGAAACAGTTCAGCAAATAATATATATGTGAATGTACCTCTCTACTTCATAGTCTCATAGTACATATTGAGCTGTGAGTGCCAGACATGACTTCCAGATTCAATATTAATATCAAATAATATTTTAAAATTATATTTAAACTAGCTATTAATTGAAAAGTATCGCGTTAGCTGGAAGGAATAAGTAATTGTGTTGTGTAATTAGTGCATCTTTCGATAATTGACTTTTTTTTAGCGTTCAATTATTTTGACTATTAGAATAATAGCTGTTTAACAACTACTGGATTGGTACCGTGGAATTTATGGTGGTTTTTCTTAATTTGGGTATCTATAATCTACATCTCTACCTATATTACATATGTAGATTAATTGAGGTTTTTTTTTTTACAAATTACCATAGGTACGTGTCTATTCTGATCTAATATCTCAACGTTAGTAGCTGCATTTTGTTTATTGATCTTTTCAGCAAGACAAGTAAGTTTTAATTTTTTTTGTTATTAATTGATTGAATTAAATTGAATTATGTATTTTATTACATTACCTACCCTACACATTACACCTTTCATATATCTACGCTACGATCTACGTAACAAATAGTAGTTTATGTATATATGTACATAGGTACATTATGTATAGTTAAGTTAAATCATATGTTGAAAGATGCCAAGCTCATATAAATTTATGGTTACTTGAATATTAGAGCGAAGTTATTGTATTGTAGTACAACAAAAATAAAAATGCTGCTCATCGGCGCGATGCAGAAAAGTGTCTCTTGAATTAATTTGTTTTATATATCTCAAAATACCTATAAATATACTACTCTAAAGTACTATAAATATTTAGGTATGCAAATACTATATCCATACATACAACTTTTTATTTCTTGTTGAGTATTTTATTAAAAATAATTTTTGTTGATTTTTTTTTAATTTGTACTTTGTACCTACCATAATGAAATGTGATGAGTGTTTTCATTTAAAAAGCTAACTAACTTCACAGGGTTATCAAAATCTGTTAATTATTAGTCATTTAAACAAAATAGTCAACAAAATTAAATTAAAAAAAAAGTGCCAATTTAAGGTCTCTGTTGTTTTCACATTGCATTAAATTACCACCGAATAGCCTTGGATTTTGAATTAAATTTTCTGGAATTACTTAGTTTTCAGATTAAAATATTTGCGTTGAAAAAAATTTGTTATTTAGTCTATACTCTAATTAAGGTAAACGTACATATACCGCGATAGGTATATATATATCCGCGAGCCCAACGGTAATAAATAATATGATAATAATAATAACTAAAATCTAATCTATACCAATATTTTAATGGATGTACTTTTATTTATTCAAAAAAATATTGATTTTAAATATTTAAGTATATTTAGTATATGTTTTATTCAGTTTTTTCACTTGTCTTGTCACGAATATAAGTGATATTGCTTGTTTTCTTGACAATTTAGTTATGCAAGTAGTCAAAAGTTCAGTTCAGTGCGTAAGATTATTATTTAAACGTTAATATATTTTTTTTTAAATTTTTTATAAATTAACTTAAACTTCATTACTTATAGGCAAATATTTTTTTTTTTAAATAAAAACTTCATTCGCGAATACATGGACATATCTTCGATATATCGAATCGACTAAGCACACCATTCCGCGATAGTACATATATCCGCAATATTTTATAAAACTTATTATAACATACTTTTTCATTTTTTAAAAAAAAGTTTATTATACTTTTATTCTTTTAAAAATATTAAAGATTAAAAATAAAATTTAAAAAAATTGAACTATTTGCTTCATCATTAATTTGAAAAAAAGACCTTAAATATTATTTTAAAAAAAAGTTGGATAAATTTGATCAAAAAATAAAAAAGTTACAGATTTTTGAAAATAAAAAACCTCTTAAGTATAATAAGAACAATGCTAATTGACATTTTATAGTTTTTAGTTTCAAAATACACCCATCCCTCGCTTAGCACGTTAGATACGTTCCACGACATATCCGAAAAGTAGACTTCGACCAATCGTTATGGCACTGGAATCAATTTTATTTAATTTCTAGGGTTTTTTATCATTTATATTTAATTTACTCAATATATATTTGTTATACAGACAAAATAGACTCGGTCAAAGTCGTAGATAATAAACAAGTACTCATACACGTAGACAATTATTATAAAAGTAGTTTGTGCATAGGGAAACACTTAAAGAAACCCTTAATAAAGTTTCTGATAAAATCCTAAGACCGTTTTTAATTTTCCATATACAGGCGTCCCTCGTATAACGTATGTAGTTTTGAAATTACGAACGTCCATTGTACAACGTAGTTTCAGTTTCGTATAACCTTTGCCGTCGCCCACCTTAGCCTTCGTACGGTGTTGGGGACATATTTGTATTTTTGGTTTTTCTTTTGATATATTTAAGATGATAATAAAACTTGGTAAGGGGTATCCCTTACTTTCACCACTTTTCAGATTAAAAAAGAAATATTTTGATATTTCTCTATACAAACTTTAAACTCCTCTGGAGGGCAGAAGAGAAGCGACCGGCAAAAATTCTCCATAGAAACATTGGTCGGGGTTGGGGACCCCCTCTATCAATTCCTCTCACCCCAACTTCTCAACTCAGTGTCTGGTATACCAAAGTTAGCCAATACTAATATTTACATATGGGACAATTTTGTCCTAAACACCTATAACGTAACTAACAAAACTAACACCGTACGAAGGTTAATGTACTAGTACATTACATTTACTCCTAATAATAAATTGTTGTTGTTACCTATTTAATATTTAGTATTTGACAACATTTGTTAAATTTTATGGATGATGGCTATAAAGTTTGTAAGAAAAGTTTATACTTATGTCTCCAAAAAAAATCTGAAATAAAAGCTTTCTGTTTTATAATAAATTATTATTTGCAACCAATAAAATTAAATTGTTACTAAATAAACTGCTTATATTATATTTGTATATTATATACGCTAGCAGCGTACAAAATTATCCAAATGAACTTTGTACTATATAAATACTTATTTGTGGTGAGTAAATTAGCGAAAAAAATATTGTAAAATGATAATATGAATTAAACAATCATTAATAAAATACGAGAATTATATAGCCTACACAGACGCGTAAAAGGGGTTATAGGATAGAGGAAGGTATAGTTGGCAACCAAAACCAATTCCCTATCCCCACTAGTTGGCACCTTTGTGATGTAGTATAAAAAGCGATTATTATTCAAATTTTCCTAATTCCATAAAATTTTGCGTTGCTTTGTTTTTTTTATTCTACCCAACTTGATTCATATCTCAAATTGTGTTAGTATTAAAATTGCAGGTGACAAGTGAACATATTTTTTGTGAGAAAGAAATTGTCAATTTTGTATTTTATTCATAAGAAAAGGTGGTTCTAGTAAAAGTGGTGCTGTTTTGAAGAATTGTAATTTTTTATTATTTAATCTTGTTATTTTAAATTTAATAAAACAAACAAATAATTAAAAATGAACTGAAAATTGTTTTTTTTTTATTAAATTTATTGCGAACAGTTGCGTTATTTTCTTTTTTCTTTTATTTCATTTTTGCAGTCACTTTTTCTAGTAAAAGTCTCAACATTTTGATCCTCAAATATATTTGACATAAGACAAAATATTCACTTAATTAGTTCTTTCAGAAATATTCAATATAGCACAATATTAAGACAAATCAATTTCTTAAGGTGCCAACTATTAGTGCTTAGGGTAGTTTGTAGTAATGGAAACAAAAAGACAATCGGACAAATTTAGATGTGTGAGATGTATTCGTCTTGGTTCCACAGTAATTATAAAAAAGGGAAAGCTGTTAAAGTTCCGTGTAATTTTTCCGATTTTATAAACTTCCTGACCGCTAACCACATCTCAAGACGTGATACTATATGACCCCCAAATTATTTTTGAGTAGTCCTATCTTTCATCTACCAAAAAACAATTTGCGATACCTCACCTCACCTGGCTCTAGCTAGATTTTTTCTAAGATTGCTCTATTTTTGGTATTATTCTACCCAATAGCCCTTAATGGGTTAATGAAAATTATACATTTCCGACGGACGATAATTTTAGTTGACTCCCTCGTTTTAGTGTAGGAGACCCTTTTCTCAAAACTAGAGATAGGTACTGTATTATTATATGGGCATACCATATGGCATGAAGCATACCAATCTTGGGACTTTTTTTTTGGTTTTTTCATGTGTTCCGTATTTTTCTTTTGTGTTTTCGGTTGTCTTAAATATAAAGGTAGTTGAAAGTTACAGTTACGCAAGATAATAAAACTTTTTTGTTTTAATTTAAAAGAAAATAATTATGCTCTAGTTAGTTCAGAAAAGATTTGTTTTTGTAAAATCATTTATAATTACTAAAAACATGTTTTCACCGGATAGCTTTATTTTGTAAAAAAAAAAAAAAAAAAACTGGATTATAAACATTAAACATAATTATTCTTAGTAGGTATAAGTAAAACTGGATTTTTTTTTTTGAAATAACAATCAGACATAAGAACAAAGTAGTATTGGAAAAATATAAGCATACCTAAGTACCTACCTATATGCACATGCACAGTATACAGAAATTGTTTTTGTGTACCTTACAATTTGAATTACAAATATTTTTTAAACAATGATATTTTTGTTGATAGTAGCTTTTTTTTAAAACATGGTTGTAATGTTGATTGTCTGTTTTAAATTTTTTTGATGGCGTTTTCGTCCAATTTCCTTATGTCCCAGGTCCCAAAGAGCTTGAAGATCTGCTACTTGATCAATTTTTTTTTTAAATTATTGGTGTGTTCTCAGTCAAATGAAGAGGCTATAGACTATAGAGACTTGAAATGTTATGTCGGAGGGTTTTAACAAAATGATAGTTCTGGTGTTGACTGGTCTTAGAACTACTGTGATATATTTTCACAATTTTCTTATCGTGTTAGATTGAACCCGTGTTGTAGGAGGACACCATGTACTGTCTTTAAAAACTAAAAATACAATTGCATTCATATAGATTCTCGTTGTTCTGTATCATTCTTATCAGACAGGAAAAATATCTTATTTTTGAATTTTTCACAATAATATGCAAAAATGCTGATTATCTGAACTTCAGCTTTTTATGCTCTCTACGAATAGACATTTTTATTGGTGTTATTATAAGAAATTTCACTTTAATGTTAAAAACACCCCCTAAATTCGCCTTTGATTATAGTAAAATGTTTGCATCGCTCTTTGCTATAAATAAGTAAATAAGTGCATATTATATATATATGATGTTATTTATCATAAGAAAGTCATTTATTGTCGATTGTTTTCATTCTCAGACATTTTAACAACTTATTTGAGCAAGCGCAAAGAATTTTCTTCATATTCTGTGATTTCGTCAAGTAATCAGTATGTAACTTTATACTTAGTTCATTTAATATATGTGTAAATTTTAATAATCCACTAAAATCCTTTATACATATTAACAATTTATTAAACCTTTAACAAAAATTTACATTTTTTTAAAATTTTCATGTTGCAGTTATTTGCTGTTAATGTTCTAATAAAAAAAAATAGTTTTTGCTGTATGGTGGATTTGCTCATGGTAAAAGCAAAAAATCAATAAATCGTATACAAAATGTCAGTTCTTGGTGTGTCGATACGGCTGTCGAAAAATTTTATTCAAGAAATTAAGATTGTAGTGGATAGTTCAAAATATTTCACCAAATTTAATCAAACATCGAGAAAATTTTCAGTTGTGCAAAACAAACACGTAAGTGTACCTTCTTATATAATATAACAAAGTATATATTTAGTAAAATAATTCTGTTCTGTTCTTATTAATTATGTACTACATGCAGGGTATTTCGTGTAGTGGTATATTGTATATATAAACATAAAGCTTTAAAGAAGAATCTTGTAAATGTTTTATACCTAGTAGGCATTTGACTTAAAATATTGAAATCTGTTCTAAATTAAAGAAAATTATTATACATATTGTATATATATTAGTAAAATATATTAGTAAAATTTACTAATTTACTTTATTAAAACTAGGCAATTATTCCATGTATAGGTATTTGGATTAGGTTTTTTCAATGGTTTGAATTTTTGATGATTTTTAAGTGAAGTTATTCATTATTTATTCCCCGGAATTCATCGATGCAACTCACCTCATCTCCAAATTGCTCCTATTAAAAAATCACCTCTCTCGAAAGCCAGACAGGTGTCACACATATCCCCATTACATGGGAGTTCTTATATATATATATTTTTTTATTAACAAACCTGACATACCCTGAGGTCATAATTTTTATTGATTCCTACTACCAGACCTATTATTTGATAGTCATACTTCCACACTGATTTTACTCAGTTTCTTTTGACAGTCATACTTTTTGGACTGACTTAAACACTAATTTTTTTTTAATGTTTATCTTTTCTGAACTCAATGGTGGGGTGCGACTTGTTGTACCTGAAGATTTTTCAATACGCTCGCCACAATAAATGTATACTTTTGTAGTCTATCCTATTAACGTAAAGTCAGAACGTGGACTGTCCAATCGTAATCTATGAAACAAGAATACTTCCGCGATGGCCGTAAATTTTTCTTTTCTCATTTACACTTTGCTTCTAAATAATTATGAATTGATGATGTTGAGGTCCTCTAGATATTCTCATTTAATGGTACCTATTATTATAATTTTTCATACGAATTACATATGTAATGTATATACTCCTCTCTCCTCTATACACTACATATATGATAAGTGTAGGAATTTAGGGGTTATTTAGGAGTGTTCATTCACAATTTAGTTCCAGACCAAACAATCAAATGATTGTGGAAGTTCAATTTTTTAGTTTAATTTAAAGACTGTTGAAGACAGATTGATGTTTCATCAGATAGTAGCAGTGCAGTAGCACTGTCATAATTTTAATTATAATTTTCATTATTATTTCAGAATGCAATTATAAAAATGCTCAATAATGCGAGATCAGTATCGGTACAAGAAATTACAAAAAATATTCAACTATTCACACAAGAACCTCGAAGTGTGGAAAAGGATCCAAATACTTTGAAGTAAGTAGTTATATGTACGTACATTATGTACTGTTTTAATTTTTTTTAACTAATTTATGACATAGGGTAAGAAAATTGTATAGAATAAACTAAAGCGATTATTTTGAAAATTTCAAAAAAGTTAATTAAAAGAATTGGGACAAATCTTTGTAGGAATTATATTTATTGTATTAGCCCCAATTCGGAGTTTGTAACGACCCTGTGGTTTGTGCTTTGAACCTAAAGTTCAAACAATTTGAAAGCCACAACAATAAAAATAGGGTACGCAGTTATTTCCTAGACATTCCTAGTTTTCAGGCACAAACCCAGTGACATGCGTAAAGGTCTAACTGACTTTAGTTTTTATAAATATATATGATTATGCTCTTTGATTTCCTTATTACCCTAAAAACTAAAAACTTTGTCTTAAAACCAGACAGACTGGTTGTTCATAAGGCAACAAAAGAAAGACATCTTTAAACCCTAAAAGTTTTAATTGCAAAAACTTAAGCTGTGTTTACACGGCATCACAAACCATCCAACAAGATTAAGAATGGTTGAGTTTTAAGACTTATTTCTATATTTTTCTTTTTCAGATTAAATACGCCTATTGAAAAACCACTGGTAGTTATACTATCTTGGCTCTTAGCCAAGCATAAGCATTTATCAAAATATGCCGAATTATATATTGATCAAGGATTTGAAGTGTTGAACGTTGGAGCATCTCCGTGGCAATTACTGTGGCCAGCAAAAGGAACACAAGTAATAATGTGCATCTATAATGGCAATACAATCATAATTAACAAAATTAAACTATTTTCAGTTTATTGCGGCTGATGTATTGAAGTTCTTAGAAAATAATGCCCTGAACTGTCCCCTTCTACTTCATGGATTTTCTGTCGGTGCATATATGTGGGGTGAGTGTATGGTGCATATGGCTAGAGATACTGAACGATACAATAAAATATTGGATCGAATTTGTGGACAAGTTTGGGATAGTGCAGCTGATATAACAGAGATACCAATTGGTGTACCAAAGGCTGTATTCCCCACGAATTACACACTACAGAAGGCTCTTAGTAGCTATATGCTGTAAGTAAATTAAAAAATGTCTCAAAAAAAAAAACAAAATTATTGAAATTATCGCATATACTTAGATATCATATGAAAACATTTCATGATGCCGCGACTACCCACTATATAAGATCTAGTCAAATGTTTCATAGTACATTGACAAAAAGTCCAGCGCTATTTTTATTATCAAAAACGGATCCGGTTGGGGCGGCATCATCAAATCAGAGAGTCAGAGAAAATTGGGAATCTATGGGCATTACGGTTACATGGAAATGTTGGGATCGATCTCCTCATGTTAGTCACTTTCAGAAACACAGGGATGAATATTTGGAAGCATTGTTCAATCACTTACTGTTTATTAATATGGTGAAATATCCGGAGAAGTTACGGGCTAAATTATAAGTTACTGTGATCACTGGTATAAATTAAAGAAAACATACGATTTTTTTTTATATGTGTGCGTATTCAATATTACATTAAATTAGGTTAATTAATAGTTTGAAATTGTATTTTGTATTTTGATTGAAATAATTTTCAATTTAGAGAAATAAACATTTTGATTTCATGATTACACTTCAGACATTTTGTTTTAGTTGATCGTTTAATTTCAAAATTGTATCCATAAAACTACTACTAAATAGTTTTTGTGCTAAATATAGTTAACATTTATTAATTGATATCACTGCATTCTACATATATATATATATATATATATATATCGAGGGCTTATATACAATACCCGCTAACTCATTTTTATGTACTTTTCAGGAGACAGTAAAAACTAAAGTTGTTTCGTATAGCGTATTGAGTTAGCGGATGGTTAAGCATTGCAAAAAAGCGAAATTACAATGCTCTTTAATATTCATCGTTGAAAAAAGTTTTGCCGAAATTCTAAGTCGAAATATCCATGTCCGTCCGTCAGTTTATTATGTAGTCCGAGACCTAGAGCAATGATGGCGAACCTAAGACACGCGTGTCAGAAGTGACACGCCAAAGCACTTTTGGTTTACAGCAAATTTGTATGGTAGGGGCTTGAAAAAGTCCGGAGATTTTGCTTTACAAAATTCAAGGTTCTAGCTTAACGTGTTGACGAGCGAGCGAACCGAGTGACCTAAATTTTGATTGGATTTTTTTGTTGCAAAACTTCCAATTCGTATCCAGCATTGCGTAACGAAAATTATTTAGGTACTGAAATGTATGTAGTACTTCTTCATGATAGAGAAAGTACTCTACTATGATCTATGTTGTCGTGATAATCCTGAATAAAAAGTTTCATAGTTGGACAGTTGATTTAAAACTTTTTGGTATTTCCTTTAGGCCATAGGTTACCATTTTTGTTATCACCGTGAACGTAATCACTAAAACTAAAATATAAACAATTTTATCTGCAATATGTTGCCATGAACTTGTGTCACTTCAATTTTCATAATTTTTATAAAATTCTTAGGAAAACCACCAATGCTATATATAGATTTGGATTATAAGTACAATCAAATATTTCGCGTGCCTTTGTGTCTCTGTTCGCTGTTTTTAATTTTTCGCATTTTATGTACATATATGTAGGAAGGTAGGTCAAAATCGGGATTTCCCATTAAATTTTGGTTTTATATATTCACACCATCATAAATGGTTTATTTTATATTTTATCATTTCTTGTTCTAATCACACCACACACATATACAAATTACAAATACATAATTTTCATTAAGTGTGTGTGGTGAACGAGATGATTAGCAGAAACATAATGGTTCCACATATTGTAACTATCACCGGCAGTCACCATATAAACAATTATTTTTTAACATGGTCATGTAAAAAACTTGGCAAAACTTTTAGTTCATGGATCGTTCATTTCGGTGTTATCTATCTATATAGGAACCATGCATTTACAAAATAAAAATTCATCTAGAATTCTAGATCTTTGATTATTGCAAATGGAGATTGAGAAAATTTCATAAATAGCATAGGGATAGAGCTTAATAAAAAGACTGAACTTGTTTTGTTTTTTCGTTTAAGCTTAAATCTAAAAAACCTAATTCCTCTCTATTCCTCTTTAGAGATATTTAATTAAGTTACAATCGCAACCATGAAATGGTATTTCGAAAGGCAGTACCAAAATTATAATACCCTATGATTAACATCATACGAGTAATAATAAAAATATAAACAAACCATCAGGTTAACCATACATTTACATATGTATCTTCTGTGACCAGTTTTTTTAAAAAAAGTAAATATTTATTTATTATTAATTACCAACCTATGTTAAAGTGTTGTCGGTTTGTTTGTTAATTTTCGACGGGGCTCATAGATTCGCTAGCCTAGAGATCTCCACAAGGCTTAATTCGGCACTGATAAACATACACAATTTTTATCGATGACTCGATATTATTATATAGATAAAACAAACAAAAAGACTTGCCATGCCATATTTCAGTTTTTTTGAAGTGATATAGATAAATCCATAAATCGGATTAGTCACAACTGAACAGTGGTACTGATATCATAAGCGTACTCCGACTTATTACAATATTTGTTAAATTTGTCTATTTAAAAAGAGTTATTAACAATGAAATATTTGATCATAATAATAGTTTCGGTGTTTTTCATTGTTGTGACATGTAAATCGAATTACATTTTGGATGCTCAATTCAGCAAGAATTATATTGATCAAGAAGACAATGAAACATATCATGAGGCCTATTTTTTTGGATCACCTACCAATAAACTAAATATGGATAGTGAAGTGGAAGGAATAATTAACTATAAATTAGGTGTTCGAATACCAGGTAAGAATAACAAACACAATTGAAAACGTTAAGATTATTAATTTTAAAATCAAATTTATGGAATTCGAAAAAAAACATTTTTGTGTACCGGAAAAAATAGATGATGATAAAGTTGTAGATAATAAATTAGTGCTCAAGTAGCCAATTATTTCTTCCTTACTGGGTTATAATTAATTTACTGTGGTTTAGGAGACAATTTAGTTGCAGTGGGAGCTAAAAATCAAACTTGGCCATCTCTTCAAAATGTAGCTGTTACACTTACATATCCGGCCAATGGAAAAGGTCACCAAGTAACATATGTCGCAATTCAGGTTTTACAGGTGAGTTGACAGACTAATGATGATAATATGAAATTTTTAAGAGTAAAATCTATGGCCATTTTTCAAAACAGTTTAAGTCTTCTTCAGTTTACAAGGGAAAAACAATCTAAATGTTATAGATAATTAATTATAGTCATTCTTACTTGTGAATTTAAGTCGCCAGAACTGCGGCAAATGGCCACAGAAATATTCTAATACATCTACGATTTATGTTATTTAGAGCAGTAATCTTGGACGAGCCTATGTGACTAAAGGTGGACTTCATCAGCGCAATATTCAAATAGTGGTTGAAGGATTTAATACATATTTTCTAAATTATACCGTTCAAATTTATGGTATCTAAGATTCTATAAGATTCTCAAATGGAGAGTTTTAGATTTTGAGATATGGCAGAAATTAAAAGAAAACGTTTTACAAATTTGTATTGGCTTATTATTGATTGGTTCTTTTTGTTTAGATTGTACCTTAAAGGAGACAGAAGTAAAGGTTATATTACTACTCCCCTCTCTAGGGCTTGACGATTCTTTAATAAGACCTATTTTAGCCTAAAATCATTACTTTTTTACATTTAAAATTTGGGCATAGATAAAAAGATGGTTAAATTGATAAATAGATGGACAGATAATGGACAAACGAAGAAACGAACGTATTTTAAATTAAATTAAAAATGTAGGTAATACAAAATTTATTGTAATTTAAATATGAAAAAAATGTTTACGTAAATTAATTACAATTATGATTCAGTGTAATTAAAACACTAAAGTTGCATCGGCTAAATTAACAATTCGATCATAACTATCAGCTTCTGATCTAACACATATATCAGCTCTACTATATCCCTGTCCGTAAACATTTGTTCCAGAATCTCTGATTTGCAAATTAAGCTTACGTTTGAAGTGGTGATTTAATTCCGGAATACAAACAACCGTACCATAGGCAATCTTTAGTTTTTCGTCCATGGAAACTGTTATGTACTTGACGCTATCATCCAGATAATCCTATATATATATATATATGTAGTTGGGATATATTTTGTTGTTGTTTTATATTTGGAGATAAATATATAGAAAAATAAAATGTTTCAGTGAAAATTATACCTGCAAAGTCCTTAATTTTTTCCTTCTCGTATCCATATAATCCTGTGTATCATTTTCATCGTAAATAGGATAATAGGCTGTTAGTGAGACATTTGTATATATCGTGGTGCCATGACAATCCAATTCGTTGTCGAATATATTATCTTTAAGAATTAAAAAAAGGAAAAAAAATTGACTAAACATTTCTATATGGGTGAAAATAGCACAAAATAGAATTTAGGGGGACATAATTTTTTTGCTCGAATGATTTACGACGAGTTTTTGCAGATTTTTATTTGTTTGTAGGTGTTTTAACTTACTTTCCACATTAGACGAATTAGCATTTAAAATAAAAATAGATAAAATGATTAAGATAAAATATTTCATCGTGTAAATCTTTGTTTCACATTCAAAAAAATTAAACCAAAATGTTCCAAATATTAACCACAAATAAAGAAAAAAACCAAAAATGTTATTTACACCACAGAGAAATTGCTTGAAATTGTCTTGCACCGTTTTTTTTTCTGTACTACTGAATTGAAAATATTCTTCAAGCTTAGTCTAGAAATGCTGATTGAATTAAATTGCTGTAATTAAAACTTTTGCTTTGTATAGTAATTAATTATGTACGTGCTATATACCACAGGGTGATGACCTGTGATATGAATAAATTTTGTTTTATTTTATTGTATAAAAAAAATGGTGAATATTTGGTTTTTCCAAAAATTGTAGTTTTTTCCACATGGTCGATTATTTTTTTTTTTAAATTAAAACGTCACTCAAAGTATCTATGTATCTGTCATTTAAGGTCGAAGATACTTTGACTCAGGGCTGTTTTCCTATAAGTTTGCGCAAAAATGTTAAACACACGGAAAACAATTGCAGTTTTTACTGCAAATCAAAGTAAAATCAATACCGAAAACAATTAATTTATAAACACCAATAAAATCGATGACGTTCTTGGTAATAATTTAAATTTATCTATTATGGTTCACGCGAACCGTCAGTCTTTCTTTATTTATTATTATTTTGGCTATGTTTTATTTTCTATTTCTATATTTTTACAAATATGTATTTGCAAAATTTTTTGTTGTAAACATTTTCAGTTTATGACATTAGCCGTTATCGCGCCGCAACGATATATCTACAATTTTAAATATACACGCACCCGCAAATAAAGCTGCGCGTCAAAATAATCAATAATAATACAACAATTTTATTGCATCACCTTTTCAAAAACCGCAAAATCAAAAAAAAAAAAATAAGAAAAATAAACGTCACTTCAATAATCTTTACGTTGTGCCGTCATCGTCATATTAAATTTTTTAATCTCCCCACTTGAACGATTTTATATTTATTTAATTTAATTTGTCTCAAGCTCTTAGTTGTAGCGCGTGGTCTAAAGATGTAAGAAATAAAAATATAAATGCTGTAAGTGTAAAATATTCATTACTAGGAATTGGTGGAATAAAAAAATAAAATTAAAAAAAGTGCATAAAAATATTTGTGATAATTAAAATTTCTTAGAACGTTATTATATATACATATTCTTAATTTCGGTGGTTTTAAATAATTTGTTTTTATTTTTAAAATGACACTGAGACAAATTTCAATGAAATGGTAAATAATAATAAACCAAAATTACGTATTTTGTTGATGTATAGGTGTAAATATATATATTAAATTCACAAGTATATATCGTACGTAACGACATTTTGTCTTTAGAATAATATAAATTTGATATATTGTCGAAGAGGCCTATAAGATATAGATAATCATAAATATAATATATTTACAGCAAATATCACTGACGACAACAAATATAATTAACGACAAACTGGTTTCGTCTTCAATTTTGTTTTAACTTTATTTGCTTACTAATATATATTTGAGATCGCATGTGCTCAATTGCTTCAAAAATCATTGTCAAGTTGATTGAATTACACTAATTATCTAGGTATAGTCTCTAGCACTATATGTACCTAGCTAGATAGTGATTGTATTAAAAAAAAATCAATTTAAGATTAGTCAAAAATAATGGTTTTTTAGTGTTTTAGATATTTTCTTAAAAAAGTGCAACAAATGTTCGTTGAGAATGTTTATTAATCGGCAATTCATAAATTTGTTTTTGCTAACAATTTAAAAAAAAAAATTATTAAAATATTTAAAAAATAAATAAAGTGATTTAGTGATTTAGTGATAAAAAAAACATGGCAATAACAAAAAATAGAATTTCCAATAGGTTATCTACAATTTTAGTGTTAATATTAAACATATACTGTGATAATGTATACTGTGATAATTCTGAATTATATAGTAAGTATTTATTAATTTATTATAGTATACAATTTTATATAGTAATACAAACACACA
>JANSTT010002231.1:0-33401 GCA_026745375.1 Platyura marginata
ACTGTATAGCGATTTGATGATGTTGAGCATCTTCGGAGGAATTCCATAGCTAGCTAATATTGTCCACATCATTGTACGGTCAACGCTATCAAATGCACGCTCGAAGTCTACAAAAAGTAAGTAGAGGCTCGTTTGAAACTCCACCGACTGTTCTGCAATAATTCGGATTGTGTTTATATGGTCGGTGCAAGATCTTCCTGGTCTAAATCCCGCCTATGAACATTATACTATAGAAAATAATTATAATTTTTCGTAATAGTTAGAAAAAAGATTTTCATTAATTCAGCACACATTTAGTTTAGACAGTTTAGTTCCAGTTTTTTAAATTTTACTTTTTAATACAACTGCCTTTTTGTGAGGAGAATTTTTTAATTTTAATAAAATCAAAACGATTTACACCAAATAAACAATTTCAGATTTATACCGGACGCCAATGATGAAACTCAAACAACATTTCGATTACTTCTTGAAAAATTTGAAACATTAGATTTTGGATCATTCGATGAACTCGTCCCAATATCGAATAGAAGTTTTGCAGATCTTGATAATTTAAATGTAACGGCTGTATGGGAATTTGTAAATATCTAATAATTTAATTAAATGTAATTCTTGGAACAATCCAATCGTCTTAAAAATTTATGTTAAAGGTCATGCATTCCTGTGAAGAAATGTTTCTTGAATGTTGGTGGCGTATTCAGTACTTTAATTGTTGTCAGTTATTTTCACTACAAAAAACCGAGTATGGTCTGTGCTACGCTTTTAATTCGGGAACAAGTAAAGGATCATCTTTTGTTAATGTAATTTTTTTGTAATTCTCTCTGCAGAAATTTATGTTTGAATTATATTATAGAGATCAGCTAAAAATTGGCCATGGAGAGTATCTAGCTATGGCGAGTGGAGTGGACTTTGGGTTTTAGTTGATATTATGAGTGATACTAAACTTGAATATAGTCAACAAGCCTCAGGAGTTATGGTAAATAAGTTGAATTGAGTAAACCGAATATATTTCCAGTAAAAATAGAATATTTTTTTCATCAAGTATTTATGTACCCAAGGAAGGTTTTTCAGGTTCATTTTCTCATTGAGATGATTAATTGATTTAAACAGCTTCTATATCTTGTAAAATATTCACTGCAATACATTGTATTACATAAAAAGCACACAAAAAAGCTCATTAATTTTGCTCGGCTAGAATTTAAGCTATTCAGTTTAAAGCTTTTTTCTCTCCTTTTTTTTCTTAACAAATAACGTATAGTCAATCAATTTCTTTGAATAATTAATAAAATCTATAAACCCACAAGACAAAACTTATAAATATTTCAGGCAAAAGTTGTAAAGGGCTTAAAAGTTAATTTAGCAAATATAACCCAAAAGCTTTAAACTTCATTTGTCTTCCATTTAGATTTTACTTGTACTGCTCGTACATTAGTTATCAATAAGTTTGTTGTGTACATAATTATGTAAGGTATCAATCAAAGTTTTGGTAATCTTTTCGTGTTCTTAACCAATATATTAAGATAAGTACAACACACATTTAAGTATAAGTTTTCCATTTTATGTACCTACATCAAATTTAATTATGTATGTATTTGAAAATCCCTGATGTCTTCTGATCTGTTTAATTTAACAATGTTGTAAATTATAAGTAAAGGAACAGATAGTGTCCAATCAGTTAGATTAGAGAGATTAGATTAGACTTAAAATATGTTGGATCAGGTTAATTTTTTTTTAATGCTATTTCTGCTATTCTATAACCCTACTAAAAACAATTTAAAAAGAAATTAATTAATTTGTAGCTCGATGTTGATGCATCAATTTATAAAATAAACTACATCTTGTTATCGTCAAAGGATAAAAAAAAAAAAAAACAAGAAAAATAACGATCATTTTCCTTCTATAACTTACTCATGCAACCGTAAGGGTTGTCTTTTGAATTGAATACTTTCTGAAAGCTTTTACATTATATGTATGTATGTGTTCAATTTAGATCAAAAGCTTTATATGTGATTAAACGTTTTTAGATTTAGTTAGTGTCCGATATTTCTTTTGAAAAGCATAGTTACTCCTGCGACTTGATATTGAAGTTGGTACGGTTTATAGACGATTCGGTTGGTCAATAAAAATAATGAAGAAAAACTAATAAAAATGGCACAAAATTACTCTCAGATAAGTAATGTTCTTTTCATCTATATGTATGTATAGGAAACCTTGGGTCTCCAACAACACTAGGAAAACAGGACAAACAAAAAATTGTTTTTTTTTTCCTTCTGTTTGTTAAAGACATTTATATTGTAGCAACGACAAGTATAATAGTGAAGAAAAGCGCACAAAGAAAATAATTTTCTTAGTTCTACTTGAGCGATTGTGTGTTTTACTTTGAAATATTATTACGTACATTTTGTAAAATGCAGAAATTATACTTTATTCTTGTTGCAAGTAGGTACTTGTACCGAATGCATATAAGTGCTGCACTGAAAATAAATGCGCTGTGTACAAGTAAAGCATGGTATTAAAGAAATTAAATATTTGCATCTCTTGATACAATTTATATTTAAAAGGCTTTTGGCATAAAGAGAAGGAAGAGCTGATAGGGGAGGAGTTGCAACAAATTAACTAAATTATTAAAGTTCTATTTGGTCTATTTATGTATGTAGTCTAGTGTGTAAATATTTTATATCGTATATGTGTAACAAAATTTGATATTACATGAAAAGTTTGGAAAGTTTTCCAAATTAACTAAATGATGAAACATGAAATGAAGATTTTATTTGCTAAATAAATTAAAAGAAATAATTATTTACTTTGACTGTTAAGAACTAGCTAAAAAGTTCACAATGGACTTTAAAAATTTTACTTTTTACAAATATATAGGAACCTTATACATATACCTACTAATTACGTATGTATATGTATTTTAAAAATCCAAATTTGTAATCTTCACTTTACAACAGTGAATTATAATCTGAAAATTCATTATGTATATTGATAGACACTGATTCATCATCCATTTGAATGGCCAACCATTGGAAATTTCATTCCAGCGGGAAGCACAACTTCAATTGCTATTAAGCCCACGGCATTTTATACTTCGCCAGATGTAAGAAGATTTACACCAGATCAAAGGCAATGTATTTATGAGGTAAGGACATCTTCTTTTATATTTTGGATTCCCCCCTTATTCTTAATATACATACATACATATGTATGTATATATATATGTATGTATATCAATGTATCCGTACCGGTATTGTTCAAAAGAAAAGTGGCACAGTTGAAAGAAATCCCTTAAATTGGGGAAAGAGCTTTATGTCGTTTATTTTTTTTTTTTATACGAATGCTTTTTCTGAATAATGTATTTTTATAAACATACATATGTACGTCGTACATATACATACATATCCCTATATATGCATACAGGTACACACCCGGTCATATTTTAGTGGAAATTGTTTAAAAAATTATTATTTATTTATTAGAAAATGTATGTCCAAAAGAAAATTACATGAAATTATTTTTAGCGCCATATTGGTTGACTGTAGAACTGTTTGTTCTTTTATTATCTATAAATTTATTTGTCAAAATTTAACGGTATTCATATATATATGGCCGATAGTGTATTTATCCTACATAAATCCATATAACATAAAGTTTCCTTTAATAGGATGAAGTCAGTTATTCAAGAATGATGAATATTGTGGGGTTACCATATTTGCGACCAAATTGTATTGCCAAATGTAGACAAAATCATATGATCAAATATTGCAATTGTATTTTTGACGTATATTATCCGACAGGTAAGTAAGATTTTCGGTTGAACGTATAAATTCATTGTTTTTGTACATAGTAAAATATGATACAGCTAGAGAATATATATGATGTAATATATTTTTCTACAGAAGAAAATCTCCATATTTAGGAGTTGAACGAATGATAGTGATATTATTATTGATATAATAGTTATATCAATGTCTCAGAGCTTTAAGGTAAAGGTAAAAATATGTAATTGATTTTATTCAGGTAATAAAGGTATTTGAGAAATTTGTACAATGTCAATGTACTCGGATTACATACATTTATTAAGATAACGAAAGGAATAATGATTAGGGATATTATAACTGTAAATGATCCTAAATAAATAAATTTTAATCACTTTTATAGATCGAGGGCGGTTTTTTCATGGAACAAATGGAAACCTTTGCCCAATTCAATTTTAATTACATACATTCGGTATAGATGTGTTATGTGTTCTAGCGTCTATAGAAGACGGAAAAGTTCTTGTTGATCAGTAAATAAGTATAAAAAAGAATAACGAAAGGTTAACGTTTAATTGTTTCATACATTGTTTATAACTATTATAATTTGTTATTTTTTGTTTTATTTTTAGTTATTTTTTTTTATTATACTAACATTTATTATTTTGATATGCTAACTTGACAGATGGATTTACATATCAGCCATTTTTATTGTTGCAAGTCGAGAATATTCTGAATTTTTTTTTAAACAATGCTTCGTAAGTTAAAAGTACAAGAGAATTTTGTTATTTGAGCAAAACGAGTTGAATTTTAAATTAAAGAAAAATAATTTTTCGAGAACTTTGTTATTTTTAGAAGATTCGTTTATTTTTGTATCATGTGGTAAGTAAGAATTTTACAACACTAATGTTATCAATAATTATTATTTGAATATATACAATATTGGTTTTCTTGTAGTCTCCATTTCATTTTTATTTTTGTAATGAATTTTATATAATTCAATTTTTCTTTTAGATCAATTTTAATTTAATTTATTTGTTGTATTTTAATTATTATATTACTTTTGTAAAGTTTTGTTTCTTCTTATTTGATTGTATAGTTCCTAATTAATTATATTTCCATATTTTACGGTTTAATTGTACGTTGTAACTTATGTATAATATACAATATCTTAAAAATACAAATCATAATTACGGAGTGATATTCAAGATATTCAAATACGAAAATGAATGTTAAATAATGCAATTTATTTGTAAATTTTAATCAAAATTCCACTGTTTTAGATATGTGTATATATTCTGAACTGTATCCTTTTACCTGTAGGTACATATGTATATGAAAGACGAACTCCATAAAATAACAAAATTTGTATTTATTTTCAGGTGACTATCCTTTGTGCAACGTTTCTGGTTTAATTTGTATGAGCTTTTACAATGGTATGATATACATACATACATACATTTACATAAAGCTATATACATAATGTAATTTGACTTTGTGTATGTACAAATATTGTGACACTCTGGTACAAAGTTGGTTTTTAATGTTTCACCCAAAGTTGTATGTAATTACTTTGATAAAAATGTATGTCGCCCCTATACCCATCACTAGTGTTGTTAAATTTATCCAGTGAATTAAACGATTTTGTACATAAAAAATATATTTCGAGAATATAAAATTTTCATTTATAGAATTAATGAATTTAGAAAAAAAGAGAAAAAAAAAAGAATATAATCAAAACTATATGAAAATTTATGAATTCATGGGGAAAAAAAGTTATTCTTTGTAATAAGTCGAGAATTTGCATAACTTTGATTAATTTCTCTTTCACGTGGATGATTCAAAAGTTGTTGCGTTGACAATTTGTTCAGTTATTATTAGCATTAATTATATTTATAATAACTTTTGTGAATAATGTCTATTTTAATTTTAACTTTAATTATTATACAGAGTATAAAATAATTTTTTAATTTAGATGAAATGAGTGGCGGAAATTAGTTAAAATAATCTTTAACTAATGAGCAATTTAATGATGAGAATGAATATTATTATTTTGAGGTGCCGCACAAAATTTCGATAACGTAGAATTTCGACAAATCCCAAAATTTCAAATTTCCACGGTAACTTTGATTAAAACTTTGAAAGTTTGTAAGATCCAGAATCGATAATAAAAATATTGTGAAAATGTTTTTGTTTTTCGGGATTTTTTTTTGACGGTATTTTGGCTATTAGATTATACCACAAACCGACTATTTTAATTTTTAACATCAGAAATAACTCAATATACCTACATACATACATATACGAATGATGACTAATTTGCTTCATTATGCATTTCTAATACACGATATAGGGAGTTTTCAAGTTTTACCTAATTGACTTTAAAGGATCATTAAGAAATGGTAATATTGAGTGCTATACTTTACATCCAATTAAAGGTGTGTGAATGTCGATTGTCGACATATTAAAGAATACCAGTAGAGTTGTCTCTATTAACAATTCACGTTGTTCACTACAGACAAACCAATTTATTTTATTTTATTTTAAGCTTTCTTGTACTTATTGTTAGGAAAAATCAATTTTTTTAATTTAAAGTATTCTGACTAAATTTTTACGTTATTGATGTTAGATTGAAAGATTTAGAAAACTAGACGATTACACTTGACAGCTACCGGAACTTATTTCTTATTTAATAATTAAATTTCAATTATATTCCTTTTTCCAGACCCGGTTCTTTCATGGCGCAAATGGCACAAAATTATTGCCTCTTCATATTTATAAAGTAATTAAAACAACGTTAAAAATAGTTTTTTATTTGGATGAAAAATATATAAGAATTGGTGTAACGATGCAAAAATTCTTGCATACAATAACTATGGCACAGCATAGAGTCTACAACACGGATTAATAATATTAAAGATGTCGCTAGTAAAAGGATTCTCTACTGAACTCTATTAAAATCTACCTCCTCTATTTATCGAGGTTTGTTGAGGAATGAATTAAGAACACAATTTTAAGATTTTTAAGATCGATTCACATCATAAGCCCGCGCCTTTGGGAGTCTTCAGCTGCCCCTTTGTTCTATGTTTTTTTGTATTGAACTCTGACATTTTTGGGTTGAATTTCCTACATAGTCTAGTCGCTTCAACACATTCATAAGAACAAAAAAATAAGAAAAAAAAAAATTAAAAATGACAAATTTTATTGGTCAAAAATATTCGAATAGTCCAATTTAAGTCCAATTTATATTCAGCTTAAGTGCTTATTCTTTTATAACTAATCCAAAGGAAACCTTTCTACTTGAAAAGCATTGTTAAGCTTATTTGGACAATTCATCTGACAAAACCTTAATGGCAAGAGTGACTTTTAAAAAAAAAAAATTTACCTAGTCGGTCCTGTCTTCTTCTAATATTATACATATCTCGATCAATAATTGTCCAACAGGCGAAGGTACCTACATATATATTTACCTACACCTAAATCAATATAATATTCGAAAAGATAAAAATACACTAAGTGAAAATAGGTACATAATTATTATTCGTTTCAATTAATTTTAGTTTATTATGTATCACAAATAAAACCCAATTCTAATAATTATATACAAATTTGTCACCTAATAAATGTTACTCGAATATTACGTGAACAAAGTTCGTGAATATAAAATTAATTAATGAAACCCCAATTTGTAATTATTTTGAATGTTAATAGTTTTGTAGAGTCCTCAATATTGATCCAAGTACGGGAATAATGCTATTAGCATATTGAAATTGTTTTTTATGTGTAACCAAAACTCTGTCCAATTAAATTTTTGTATTCTTTTTCATCATCATGATTTTTTGATTGATTCTCTCTCTCTCTCTGTGTATAAGTGAGGGAGGGAAAATATAACATTGAGTGCGCAACGAATTTGATTTTTTTATTTTCAATTTAATTTAATGATATTATTATTTTGATATTTTGTAAACATGTTTTTTTTCTGCGAAAATTTTTGTGAAATTGAATATGTGCTGTATAATTGTGTACATATATATATATATATTTGGTGGTGTAATTCTATTTATGAGAGATGAACCATTTTTTAGGGTAAATTATTATTTTAAAATTGTAAAGTTACCCTTCAGTTGAAATTTAAAAATACATAAACACAATTAAAAGGAGAAAAGTTATTTATAGAGATGAACTACATTTAAGCTATAATAAAGTTTAACAGGATAGCTAGGAAACACAAGGTATGGGTGCATGGGGAGACAAGTTTAAATTATTTGGATTTAATGGAGCATTTAAAAAAGATACCGATAAGAAATATAAATTTTTATATTATTTTTGGATTGTGAAATCCAAAAACTACAATTACTGAGTTATAAATTACTACTATATTTGTTTAAATTGTTTAAGAAAATGTATGAGCGAGCGAAGTTAACAATTTTTATATAAGTTAGCAATCGTAAAATTTGATTTTTTTCTTACATCATTCTTAAAACTTCATAATTTGTTGCAAATTTTCTTATTCAGTGTACATCAGAAAACACAAAAAAGTTTCGGAAGAAATCGAATGAGTGGGGAATTTTGTCCATTTTTAATATTAGAGTTTTCGTCACCCCAAAAACCATAAATTCCAAATTTCGTTACATTATCTCAATGCATTTTTTGTTGAGTTATCAAATTTCCTAGCGGTGAGCGAGATTAGAGCTAAAATCTTTTCTACGTAGTTTTGTATGAAACGTGAGTCTGATATCTCGAGAAAATAAAATTTAAAACAAAACTATAAAATTAAGACATCCCTTTATATTTCATATAGCAGTACGAAATAAAAAAAAAAAATGATTAATGGAAGCAGAAATGATATAAAATGAATAATAATTTAAAATTATATTAGTAGTTTTTTGTTAATTAGTAAAAAGGATTTTTTTTAATTACTAATTTAAATATTTTAACTTTAGATTATAAAAAAAATGTAAAATTGTATGTATGTACGTGCAGATTTACAAGTACTTTATTTTAATAGCCATTTTCAACAACGAAAAACCACTGGAAAAAAGTATATTTTTCGATCCAAATGAAACTGGAATGGAATGTCAATGCCTTCAAGAATGTTACCGAATTGAATATGGCGTTGAGATTCAACCTAATCTGAACCCGTTAGTAACTATGTAGTAATACCTAATATCTAAATAAATTACATTAAAACCAGTATTTTCTCTTTAGTGATGGGAACAAGGAACTTGTTGTATTGAACATATTCTTTAAATCGCAAACGATGCTTAGATACCGGAAGGATGTTATGTTTGGCTGGCTTGATTTATTAGGTGATTTTGTGGCTATATTAAATATTTACTGCTCCGTATTATTTACCTAACCTACTTATATAATATTCTTGTTAATTTTCTATAGTTGCTTTTGGTGGTGTTGTTGGATTATGTTTGGGAGCATCGCTGTTAAGTGTGGCTGAGGTGGCTTATTATTTAACTATTGGCTTATTTTGGGAAGTCAAGAGATCAAATTCGATCATCATTCATCCAGAGAAATTGTATTCAAAGTGTACTAAGATTCAACCAAAATCAAAATTAAATGTAAAGAGAAGAGTTTCGGTAAAAATATTGCCAGAGTGTAGTATCTATAAGTAAAGTTATGAAAGTAAATTTATTGAAATTTTATTAGACATTGTTTTTTTTTAGTGTTTAAACGAAAAATTTGCTATAGAAATGTGTAAATAAAAAGTGGAGGTCGTTTCTTGAATTTTCACTTTCTTCACTTTCATCTGTAATATAAAGGAAGTTTTTTTAAATAGTAATAATATGGACGTTTCAGAAAAATTATTGGAAACCAATAACAAATTGATTTGAATAGCAATTTTTTTTTCTTTATTTTTGATTATTTGATTTGATTTGATTTTGATAGGAATGTGATTTTTTATGAATCACTTACACTGCGGCCTTTACTTAGGACCTATTGTATAGTACTCCAGTTATATTTATCTCATCAGATCACTCTTTTTTTTGTGGGAAAATGTAGCACTTGAAATGTTCTTTTTACAGAAACCTTACAAATGCTCGCCATTTTACCGCCAGATTCAAATTAACATACCAGAGAAAAACATTTTCATGTTTTATTCCAGTCGGACTTGAGCCCGCGAATTCCCGCTCCAAAGTCAACCACTCAATCCACTGAGCCATTTGGTCGGTTATCCTTACCATTATTTTAGTTGAATTTTCACATTGGTTTTGGAATAAAAAAATCCATTTTTCAGATAACTTTTTTCCCACTAAATGAAAGTTTTGGAATGTCCGCATCTATTAATTTAAATAATACTAATTACATATGTACATATGTATGAATGAGCTGTTGCAGATAACACGAATTTCTTTTCTATTTTTTCATTAAATATGAATACATTTTCTATCCAAAATATAAAGTGAAGCTTTAACTTATATATTTTATGCAACAAATGTGGAAGCAAAGTGTGCAATTTGTAAAACCAATGATTGTTCCTTTAATTATTTTATATTATTGCATTTATTTTAGTCTAATTTTTTCAAAATAAATGCACAACGATTGCAATATTAATTCCTTAAAAGCCTCCCCTGGTATAGCTCTATACTTCACAGCTATTTATAATATACTCACTGCATAATAACCAACCAAAACTAAATTAATGCTGTCTTAATTGTTTGACCTATTTGCTGAATTCCATTGGGGATTCCCTATCTAGTAATAAAGCCATAAAATAGATGATATTACGGACGAAGCAACGAATAAATTTTAAAATTTATTGATAAAAGTAGATAATTTCCACAAAATTGAGTGGAAAATATTTTAGTAATTCGATAATAATTTTGTGAACTATATATGCTTGAGTATAACTCCTATTTAATAATAATAAGATGGCAATTATGTGTTTTAATGGTATTGAATTAATTTATTAGAATAATTAAGAATTTGTTATCTAACAAAATTAAATGAATTAGCGAATTTAATGTGATTAAAGTTAAAATTTTACGAGAGCCGAAGCACGGCATTTTATTTGCATCAATAGAGAGAAAAAAACCAACGTCGTGCTTAGACAATAGAATACAGGACTGATTATACCGCATCTTTGCTATGAAATAATATAGGGGAGACCGGGTCGAGATGGCGCAAATTTTTAAAAACTTTTACTTCTAATTATTAATTTTCTATGTCAAAAAGTGAAAAATGTCACCCCTCTGCAATGAGCCAAGTCGCTCTGGGTGACTTGGCGCAACCCATGGGGTGATATGACGCATAGTGAAAATATCTGAAAGGACCTAGAAATTACAATAAATAGATAAGGGTACAAACTTATTTATTAATGTATTCAGTTACTTCAGTAGGTGCAATTTGTTTTTAACAGTGCATTTTTTAGTAAGTGTAGTAAAATAAGAATTTAAAAGAAAATAAATAAAAAATAAGATAAAAATAGAGTTTTTAACCTTAAGCTTAACTTAATCACTTTCACAGTGATGACATATGTATTGGTTTTCTTCAGGAGTACATCCAGAAATTGCATTATATACGCCCATGTTTATACCCGTATGATGTTAATCAAAGGGTATTATAACTTTGGTACGGAGTTTGTAACGCCCCTTAATACTCATTGTAGAAACAAATTTCAACACTATTGTCTTTCTCGTGAAATTCTAAGTTGAAATATGCATGTCCGTCCGTCTGTCCGTGATCAAGATTCCAGGCAAACGGCTGAAGCTAGAAAGCTAAAATACTGACAGTTTATTATGTAGTCCTAGAGTAAGATCCCTATTGTTTTTGGAACAAATCTGACAAAAAATAGGGAAGGCTGTGTTACAGTGTTAACCTAATTTTGATATAAACCATTCATTTACTCGAAAGATAGTCGAAATGTAGAAAAAATTAATAAAAAAGTTGTACAATCTACCGTTATGGCGCTACAATCAATTTTATTGAATTTCTAGGGTTTACTCAAAAAGTATTTAGATTACGGAAAAAAATAAATATAATGAAAATGATAGAGAATAAAAAAATGAAGATTTCATTCATAGACTAAATAGTTCCACGAAATACCGTTATGACGCTGCAATCAATTTTATGTCATTTCTAGGGTTTTTAATCATTTGTATTCAATTTACCCAGTTATATTTATTGTACAGGCAAAATAGCATGGACAAAGTTGTAAATAATAAACAAGTACGCGTACGGGTATATTATAATCGGCGTAGCCAATTTTTCCTTCTTTGCTGGTTTTTTCTTCGTTTTTGTTATTCGATTTCAACTAAATTTGAACTTATTTATCACAATTGTTTAAAATTTATAAATTTAAAGGTTTCCAAGAAAATGAGTTTTAGATAAAGCAAAGATTGACCATTTACTAAGGTACTGACACATTGCTATGGGAGTGCATTTAGTCTATGTCTAGCAGAACGACAAATTGCATGATGACGATGCACTTTTTGAAGGGTGAATACAAAAAAATAGCTGTCTATTTGTTGAATGCTGAACAATTTTTTATATAAAGTCACAACAGTCTTCTTCTTCAATTGAAACAACTTAATTTGTTCAAAATTACTTTATTAAGGTTCATCTTTTTTCATTTTTAAATTTATCACTTTTCGTATTCTAAAATGTTTTTCTTAATATGATAATAATACTAACAACTTAGTCTAACAACAATTATGATATTCTGGTTAAGATATGGTTTGACTTTTGGATTATGTGTTTATTCCGTCTTCTTTCTATTTACATTTTATGTTTTTTCTTTTATTTTATTTTTTTTTTTTGAATATTATGAATGAATGAGCTGAATTTCATGTTCTTTATATAAAACAAAATTGCTCAATTTGATGGTTTGTTGTATTTTTACTAATAACTAAAATGAATAATACAAAAAGGACTCTTCAAACCTAATTAAAACTGGCGATGGCAGTTCGTTTATTTCTTTTTGTTATAATAACAAGACAAACTGAGTTTTTGTGTGTGCTTATTTTTCATCAGTTTGTGGATAAATTATCTATTAAGTTTATTATTTAGGTTGATTTTGTTTGTTTGTTTCAGTTATTACTTTCATTATTACGAAGCACTTTGGTTTTTTCTTTTCTGTTTTATTTTTTTTTCTTTTTTTAATTTTCATTTAATATTTTACAAATTAATTTAAACATTTCTTTAATTTATTTTTAAACACAACTTTCTGGCACTCGTGTAGCCATCAACATGTTTTTGATTGCATGTACATTTATATCTAAGTCTATACCAGTCAGGTCTTTTGAGTCGGGAAAATATGAGCCCAGTATTAAGTCCTGGGATGGAACATTCGTTGTAACAGACTTCAGAAGTAGATTCTTTGGTCGATTTTCATGATTCGAATATTTGTCGTACTGAAAAAAAAAGAAAGAAAATTTTTGTTTAGTAAATGTTTTTCAATTAATTCGTAAAAGCTGTGCATATTTAATGTTTTGGGACCTAATTTACTCTGATCATTTGATAATTTTATTTAAAACAAATTGCATTGAGGTTGCCAAAGCCTGACGTTACCTTAAAAAAATAGCTGAAAAGTAACCGTGTGGTAAAGTATATGCCAAAATGTTATTTTCTTTTATCAAAACATTTAATTAATTAATTAAATTTAATAGGAGCAAAAGAAACTGAAAACAAGGACAAACATTTCAAAATAAATTTAATACCAAGAAATATATGTTGGTGCTTATTAAATGATGTAGTTTGCAAAGAGACCTTTTCGATTGTCTCATTGAATATTACTTGTCGCACATGTATAAATTAAACAAAGCCCCTGCATACACTCTACTTATACCCTTCGTATACTTGCGAAATCGACATTTTATTGATAAACATGATTACAAGCTTTATACCGAACACCAAACACATATACCGTATATAGTGAATGCATCAGTAGGGTAAGCGGCTTTTCGTTTGCCTTGTATCTTGCTCCTTTAAGGCTATGTAGAAATGCTGTATATGTACAACACCCAGATGTACGGTTGTGATATAAAATGAAACGGTAAGCAAAACAATTCGGTCGACTCGACACTGAACAACAATTGTGTATTATTATATTTATGTATTCAATTCTAACCAGAAAACGAAAAGTTTCAGATTAACACCCTGGGAAATATTTTGCCATGTACGATGGCAAACACATTAAAAGCCTAATGTTGCACAATAGTGCAAAACTTTCTAAATGCGCCCAAAGGTTGTTGTGTTTTAAGATAATTATCATAACTTTTTAAAAAATCTTTAGAATAAAAAAAAAAAAAAATAAAAAAAAAATCTAAACTTTAAAACTTTCATATTAACTCGTTTTATATACAGCAAATGTGGGTCAAGGATTGTTTTTCCTTAAAAAAACATAACCATAATTTACCTCCTTGTTTGTTCGTAGGTATATACATATGTATGTAGGTATGTAATGTGTTTAATTATATTTAAATTTTATTTTTATGTTAGTTTTAATACTTACATATGCCTCGTTAGTCCATTGTGTCGTATATGTTATACCAACATCATTAGACGCTGGAAAATAAAATGAAGTTTAATAAAGTTTTATGTTTGTTTATGTTTGAAAATGTTCAAAAGTTGGAATTTTCGGTTCCAATCGGACATTTCGTTTTGATAAATGGTTTTGTTAGAATTGTGACAAAAAGGTAGATACTTTGGTTTAGGGAGTTGAAAAACAAAATCGCTTGAGATAGGCAAATTATAAGGACGAATGTATTTATTTTATTTATTTATTTATTTAGCATAATAGGTAGGCAGGAAATTTGGCTTTTAAAGAGCAACAAGAAGTTATATGAAAATAGTTTTAATTGATTTTTATAGATCAAAAATTCTAAATATCTTGCGCTTGTATTATAGTTATGCACTATTAATTGTAACTAGTTATAACTCGAAGAAAATATGGATTTGCCTTTTCAGGCTACGACACATTGTCACAGTGCCAGCACATTATATAAATTTGTATAACGATTATAATTGATTGTTAAATTTGACGATTAAATAGATTGGATTGGACTATATCTACATAACTGTACTTATACTAGAACTTATAAGAAAATACGACGAAATAAAAAAAAAATCCAATTAAGTTTTAAAATAATATAAATTACCATATTGTGCTGGTATTACGTCTGGATCTCGTTCATCCTCTATCACCTCTGTATTACTTTTATTTTCTTTACTTCGTTTTGCATCGTTATACTGCCATCGAGGACTCGATTTAGCATTTTTCTAGAAGGAACAAAAAAAAAAAAAAAACAACAAGAAAAGAAAATTTTTATTATACCATTTACATGGAGCATAATGCCATTTTATTATACCTTTGATGCCTCATGACTACATAACAAACTACTCGATTGTTTTGAATTGTCAAGAGTTTCATTTGTTTTCGTTCGTTTTTTGGAATATATTCTAATGGCGACGAAGCAAGACAATATAAGGAGGGTAAGAAAAATTCCCAGTATTACTGGGGACAGTTTAAATGTACTTTCATCAACTGCTGTAAAATGTAATTTGTTTGAAGATATTATTCGGTAATTTTTGAGGAAATTCTTTTTTGAAAATGCAAATTTACCTGGTTGTGAAATGTTGCTTTCACCAATTAGAAAGTCTTTCAGTACTATTCTAGGACTTCTGCCTTTTTGGTTAACAGCAAATATTACCACTTTATATGATCGATCTTCGGATGAATCGGTAAGTGTTGGTGAATCAAGTGATTCAATGACAAAAAATGGTTCCTCAAAATTTGTCATATTGTATCTGTTAAAAAAGGAAAATTGATAGGAAAATAATTTCTCCACTAGCTTTCAAATCGATTTACCTAACTCGTCCAGTTTTTGTTGATATTAGTTCCAAAACAAATATCTGTGGAAGTCCTCCATCATATCCTGGCATACATTGAACTTCTACGGAATGCTGTGTTTGATTACTGAATGTGCAATTTTTTACAATAGAAGGTAAACCTAAAAAAATAGAGGATGGTGTCAGTTTGTCATATTATGGTATATATAGAAATAAAAATGCTTATTCCACCCTAAGGAATATTATGTCAATATCCTTAAATTTTGGAATTATATTAAAAAAATTTAAATAAGATTCGCCCACCCTAATATAATAAGTAAAAATATATTCAAAGGCATTTTTGTCTGACAACCTTATTTTTATAAAATGAATGTATTAAGGTTATACACAACAAGGTTAAGTTATCCTACATAAAAAAAAAATCGTATATGACAAAAAATCAATTTATTACGACACACGACAAGTATTTGAAGTGTTAAAAAGCCTAATTTTCGTTTTATATTTTAAGCATGACCTAAGCCTTAAATACAAATTATAATTTCGAAAAAAAAAAAATATTTATTTTTCATAAAAAAATATATAAAAGTTTACGGACACTCTTATGCTATGTTCATCGTGCTATTATTAAATTCTAGCACGTTCCACAAATTTATGTTATCCGAAGTAAAACGTCAAGATGTACTTTTTTATATAAATTACCTCTGTCTATACTTAGTATGTGTGTGATTTTGCATTTGCATTTATACACTGTGAGTACAGGCAACACTGGAAATTAACATAATTTTCCACTGAATGTGATGAATTTTAATAATATAATATGTATGTACATACATATATATACGGGAAAAGTCACACGAAACCTTTTCCATTACACGATTTTCATAAAGTATTATGTTGATAAAGTGAAATGGTTTTTTCTTCTTTTTTTTTTTTTTTGGTTCTATTGTAATATATTTTATACACACCTACTGCAAAAATTGAAAATCGACTTTTATTTTAAATAATAAATCAACCGAATATAATCGATTGAGATATTTTTAAAACGAAAATTTATTTCACATCGCATACGATTCGCTAGAGACGTAAATTTTGATTTATTGATTATTGTGTGTCATGTTCTTTATATAAAGAAAATATTTTTTTTTTTTTTTTATAAAACATAATAATTTTTATTTATACCCATTTTCCTATTAGGATTCAAGACTGGGATGAATATTAAAGAAGAAGTGAAACCATTTTGCTATAAAAATAGTTAAGTACGGAAAAATTAGGCATCTACAGACAATTCTTATAATGAAAATTGGGCAACTTTAAAGAAAATGTTTGTTGAGTGTAGACCATTGAAATGTTTTATGTATATAAAACCCTTGAAAATCATCATTAAATTTATTTTAAGCTTTAATATAACAAATTCTGAGAAAATGTTATACCGAAATAACTACACTAATTACACATTTTATAATTTTTACAATTTCAGTGGAATATTTTTAATAAACCTTTGAAGATTTCTTATTTCTTCTTAGGAATTTTTTACCCGCAGATTTTATTAATTTTCGTCCATAAAAAATCTACCGTCAATTAGTTGAAGGCTACGTTACCATTAGCATTAAAATGCTTACGATTGCGGTATATGTATATACATCACATATATGTATGATGTATGCATGTAATGTATATAAATGCAAAAGCGTATATTTTCACTTCAATAGCGATAAATGTTGAAGGAAGATTTTATCCTATTAAATGTCTTACTATTACCCGCATATAATGTCACCCGATTTCATATAAGCTAAATTTTCACTAATTAGCATTAACATCCTATTGACTACATCTGGAGTATGCTCTTATGTATAAATGTATATGTTTTCAATCACTATTTCATATTGACAGTCTTGTGATAAGCACTTGAACGTTTCAATAGCTGCATATACCTCTTACCACGTATATTTACCAAAAGTCTCTCCATAACATCTATCCGAGAACTTTGGGGGTTTGTTTCACAATTACTAATTACATTACGACATATAATAATGTAATATTCGAAGCAGTCAGGTAAACCATGATATGCAGAATTCCAAATATGAGCTTGTTTCTCGAATAATTATGAAGTGAATTAGATACAACAACAAGAGATGGCACGGTATATATGTAAATGTTTTGCTCTCGTTATGACAATGCTGTAATTTCCAAAAACATATTGGTTTATTTAGCTACAGAAAATCAGTTGGTGTTTATTAGAGAAATTCAAAATAATATGTAAATTTAACGTCAATTACTACGATTACGTAAATATACATTATAATTGGATAGATTATTTTTTAAATAATAAGTTGATATTCATAAAATTTAAAACCAGATAAAATGTTCAATAACACAAAAAAAATCTCTTTCCGACTAAAATATACAAAAAACTTATACGTTCGGCCATTTATTTTTAGTTTACAGTTCTCAATCTGTATTTTTCATAAGATAGATAGATAATTGAATAAATACTTACTATAAACTTGATAAGTTTTATATTTAGTTTTTCAGTTGTTGTTTCACTAATGTTCAATAGAGAAACTTCTTTATTGAATTTATTGACACAGTTCTCAAAATAGTTTTCTTATGTAGTTTATTTTTTTCATAAATATTTCATACTATTGACTATATTTAAATTTTTGTATAGGTACAGGGTAATGGCATAAATCAAGAACCCACATTTTTAAAAATTAATAACTTTTTTTTATTCTTACAACATATTACAGAGGTACAAAATTAATGACATTTTTATTAAACACTATATCCAGAAGAATGATACATTTCTCAAAGTCTCAAGGTCAAATAAACTGTCAAAATAAGTTGTTATTTTTAAACAATTTCGCCCATTCTTTAAGTTTTTATATTTTTAGAAAGACGTTCATACCACTCTGTACCAACCCTTTATGTCTTGTTAAATCATATTTTTAATTAGCTCTGATGTTTCAATTCTTATTCGTCACAACTTTTAAAATGCATTTCTTATTTTATCCTGATCTTTTTAAAGATTTCACTTCTGAAATTATGGCAGCAGCCAATTTTTTCATCATAATAAATTATTTTTTTTAATACAAATCGACATAACACCATAAAAAGAACACCTCAAGTGCTGCTTTGTTCTATAAAAAAGAGCTTGTCATGTCAATTGAGATAAATGTATAAAGAGAGAGGTCTAATGCGCCTATCTATAGAGGCCTGAGGAATTTCCGGTGCTCTAGGGCGCCCGCCCTCTCTCACACTAACTAAAACTTCTACACAAAGATTGGTAGATTTTTTTTAATGGGTGGAATATAATATCCACATTAAAATAAGACCGTGTGTTGGCGGCAACATTTTGTTACGAAGGATTTAATTTATTTATGGTTTTTGGAGTGAATTAAAAAGAAAACACAATTTCTTCAACGCAAATTATACATGAAAATTATGTAGATTCGCTTATTTTACTGTCATCTTTAATTTACAGTCTAAAACTAAATATGTGTTAGAAATTTTTTTCTTTTAATATTCTGTAACATCATTATAAGAGCAAAACGTCATTCAGTTTATTATGATGATGATGATATATATATATATATATATATATATATATGTATAATTGTAGGTACACATATTTATATAGAAAAAAAAGAAAAGTTTTCACACTTTCGTAAGTATAGAGACATCCTATCAAAGTTTTCCCCAAAAACGAAATCGAATTTCCCCCATTTGAAAAAAAAGTTTTCTAATATTGCTAATAATACTATACTTTGTATACGATGAACTCATTGTTAAACAAGGTATGTAGGTAATTGTACAATGTACATTATATAGAAATATATTATAAAGTTGTAACTATATATGGAAATTGGGAAATGCTATATTTGGAAATGTGTTAATGTATTAAATATCTAACGAATCCATTAAATATGTATAGATATAGACTAAATCCTTAAGTCACTATTAATAGCAATAGAACAAAACGCCATATTACTAAAAGACCAACCCCTTGATAAAACCCTATCGACGTTTTACAGTACATTTCCTGTTAATATAGAACGAAGGAAGTTGAAGGCTGAAGGGTGATGTATGTAAACTGTATATGTATATTTTGAAATATTGTCCATTTTTAATCGTCAATATTACAATTTTGTATTTATTTTGAATTAAAATAGGCTGGAATTTAATAATTAACTATAAATACCAGTCGAATTCAACGAACTATAGAGAAGATATTATTATATGAAATTAAATGCTGCCAGATACACTGATTAGAATAATTAAAATGTCAGAAGTACATATATGCAACATAGTTTTGTTTTTAAAAATTATTATTATAATAAAAAATTATTTGTAATAAGTATATCTATGTACCTATGCATGAATCTATGTATACTGTATTGTGAAGTAAATATATTTTATTAATCATGTACATATGTCTAAAGTAAAGCTACGATTAGACGGACAATAAAAAGCATTATTAAAATGAGAACGTGACGTCACGAAAAATGGTCTCATTTCATTATATTAAATCGTCATTTTCCTTTTGTCATTAAGCGAAATAATGACAATTAGAGATAATGATAATCTTCTCATTATTGTCAAAAATCCTTAATGACACGCTACATCTCATTAACACAATTCCGGTTTGGTGTCACTACTATAAATGAGACGTAAAATATTGACGATTTGACGGTAATGACAATTACCATTGCAATGAGAATAAAGATTTAATGACATTAGTGAAATTTTAACATTTTCATCTTATTATTATGTTTTGCGATCAAATCAGAAAATGACAACTACTATCATTTTTCTATGCGAATACAATGCGTTCTAAAGTTATCGTGCCAGCGATCCAAGTAACCAACATTTTTACTTAATTTTTTGGTTGCAATACCTTCAAACGAAAAAAAACTTCACTACCTTTTGAAAACATTTTACAAAAACTGCTGCTGCTGTTTCGATACAAAAAGAGCTCTCATTAAATGAATAATGTCACTAATTCGTTTTGTTTCATTATTGTTACGCTCTCATTATAATGAGACGCCAGCTGAAAAAGTTCTCATTTGTCAAAAGTCTCAATAACGGAGTGATTAAACGGTCACTAAATCGTCCCATTTTAATGACACAATAATGTTCTCACTAAGGTCGTCATTAATAATGAGACCAATAATGACGATAAGACGGTATGAGACTTTAATGAAAACATTGTGAAGCAAATTTAGCGTCACGTTCTCATTTTAATGTGCAATTTAATGTCCGTCTACTAATCCATAGGCCAAATGCCACTCAATTTACTCAAAACCACTCGCAGACATATTTTTTTTCATATACACATCTATTTTTCATAATACGAATACACAATAAAGAAAAAATAGTGTGTAACACAGCCTAAATTTTATTTTGTTGATTATAAGCACAAATAAATAAATAAAATGTTTCAGTTTTTTTTTACCGCTGGTCTAATCGTAGCTTTGTATTATTATTAATTCTTTTAAGGTGTTTTCGATTCATCACTCCAGTATATCACGCGAGTATGCACACAAAATGCAATCTCCAACTTTTATCATTTTATTGAACGCGCTACACCACATCGTAGCGTAATTTTTTTTGCAAAAGTGATGATTTAAATTTAAAGTATTTTTAAATTAATATTAAATAAATATAAAAAAAAAAAATTAAATTAAATGGAAGCATTTTTTATTTTAAATGTAAATTATATTTATAAAAAAAGAATTAATTATCTTTTATTATTTAGCACACAGACAACATACCACGCATGTGTATACAGTAAGGATACACTCCGTCGATTTTACAGCAGCACTTTGGATAATTGGTGTTTTACACTCGGTGTGATGAAATGAAGACAGCATAAGTTTTATAATATTAGAGAAACTCAATTTAGGAGAATAAAAATCGTTGCAGTTTTTTGTAGAAATCGTTAAATCCACCAGACTTGAATGTACTTGATCTGCATGATAGTGACGTATATATAAACTAATTTAATAGCACTAACGTATAGTGAAATTTAATCAAAATAATCCTCAGACTCAGATTACAAGAAACATATCTTCTTATTATTTCTGATAAATCAAAATAACTTTTCTACAATAGGTATAAAGAAAAGCGTATTTATTAAAGTGAAACATATGGCTTTGATAAATAACTCTTCTAGCCTAGAAGACATTCATAAATTTATTTAAATCACCCAACTCCCAATTTTCCAACATAGCGCAAGTGAAATTCATCAAAGTATTAATCCCACCCAACGTTTAATGCAAAGTTACACATAACTCCTCTCATTGCTACCAAAATTAAACGCAAATTAAATTGTATAATTTCTCGTTTCAATTAATTTTTGGTTTTTGGCAAATTCATAGCAACGCGTTAAAATTAATCGTGAGAGCATAAAAAAGGTTTTCACCATTTTCATCTGTGGAATTATTTATGTACCCCCTGATGCATTGTAAAATCGTGCAATTGAAATCATTTGTCCTCACCCCAACTACAAAAATGATTTCGTTTTAATATGTGGAGTGTAATGTGACAGAAATTTACATTTTTATACATGTATGAGCGTAGAATCAAAGGGTATTATAACTTTGGTACGGAGTTTGTAAGGTCCCTTCATATTCATCGTTTTTCTCGTGAATTTGTGTCGTAATATGTACTTGTATGTCCGAGTCCGTCTATCCGTGATCAAGATGCCAGCTAAACGACTGTTACAGTTTATTTAAATATGACCAAATGACTCAGTTGTAAAGGTAATGGATGTGGAACGGGTTCGATCCCTGTCTGGGAGTAAAATATTTGTTTTTTCTCTCGTACAGAGTTTAAACCTTTGGGCTGAGTGTGTTCGGATTCCACTTAAAAGTGTAGGTCATAGGGCATCATTTCAAGGAATAACTTCTAGTTGTCGATTCAGCGAAGGAAAACATTTCAAATGTTAAAAAAAAACATCTGAATTGTTAGAATTTTTGAAATTTGGCAATTGGAGAGTTTATAATTGAAGTATTTACCAAAAAAAGGTCGTATTAGGGTTGATTGCGAGTGACCGGACACCACATACTGTAAAAAATTAACCGCTGTTGATGCTTTTTTAGCATTCCAAAATGTACATACGTTGTAGCGCCAACATATTATTATTATTATTAAGTACTCCTACAGTAAGATCTCTATTGTTTTTGGACCAAATTGGCAAGGTATATAGAGGAGATGTAAATTTTGATTTAATTATTTCTTCCTTATTGGTTCTGATTGAAATAACTTTTATTTATTAATTTAATTGTGATTTTTATAGATTTAATTTTATTTTTAAATTATATATATTTAAACGGTTTTGTGCAGTTAATATTATTACTCTTCCGTAATAAGTGGTAATTAAATTTTCTTACTTTTTATTTTTACAAATAGAATTAATTATGGTAAATAAAATATCAATTTTAAAAGTAAAACACTTAGTAAATCAAATGCAGAAGGTAATTATGTATATTCCTTATTTCCACAGAAAAAAAAATATATGGAAAAGTTCAAAACCTCTTTTATTTACATTTTTGAGTTTAATCCATTTTAAGTTGAGATAAACTGCATTCATTAAGAAGAAATTAATAAAAGAAAGAAAAATAGAAACCCGTAAAAGTTGTACAATTTGGGGGTAGTGTTTCCCGATAATAAATAACAGTAATTAAGGAAGCATTCATAAGCAAATGGTATTAATGGTAATCAGTCTGTGATTTCATATGAATCTAAAATTGATTTTCTGAAGAGTAGTTAATGTAAGTATGCATAGATTTAGAGTTTATATAGTATAATATAGTAAAGTACTCTAATACATTTCTAATTCAATTGTATTAAAAGCGTTTGTTTGTGTATGCATAGACGATGTTCAATTATGCAGGATTCTTATTAATTGAAGATACAATTTTGATGACTTTTAATTAGAATTCTGTATATTTTATGTTTATGTACGAACAAGTATGCAATTTTAAACCATATTTACATTAAATTAAGAGTCTGTGTTTCTTCATCAGGACCTATAGTAGTAGCAATGGCATACACACCGGATGAGAACAATGTTTCTATGCAGTTTCATCCAGGCAACCATTCTTAACCATTCTGCATACTCTCTCTGTTATCAATCTCTATCTGTATGGCTAAATAGGTTTTAAGTGAAATATTTTTGTGATGTACATTTGCAAGTATACATAGTCATTAGAGCTTTTATGGTATACTCAATACATAAATCTTTACACTCTACTCTGCATATAACGAATATAGTCATATCATAGGTAAGTGGATATTTTATCAATGTAGGGAAAATGTTGTTTTATGGGTTATTATGCATTTCTAAATGAAGTTACTCTTGCAGGTGTACATTATGTACTAAGTATTTTAGTTTTAGTGACCATTTTAAACCGGGATTCTATTTATTTTTTCTATATATATATAAGATAAAACTATTAAAACTCACAGTCTCACTAATACACGAAGTGAAAACTTTAGATAGAATTGTACTATATACATAGGTACAAATACATAGAGCACATGTTAATTACGGTTTAATTACATAATGGAAGTAGCATTAACCTAACCGCAATATCTATGTTATATTATGAACAAGGGAGAGAGTATATTATCTTTAATTCATAGAGATAAATTAAATTACAGTTCATGTTAATTGAAATTGTTTTCACTAGAACACTTTGTCACTAGTTTGTTATAAAATTTATTATAATTGAGTTAGAAATAAAGAGCTAACCACCAGAGTTTACAAATTAAAAAAAAAAAAAAAAAAGTTCCAGAAAAAAGAAACCACACAAATTTATTATAAAACCAAACCAACCGCCTTAATCATGGTGTTCGTCCATCGCGAATAATTCAAGATCAAGTTTACTATAAAATTACTCATAGAACAAAGCTTAAACCTTCCCCTAACACCCATAAATTAGCAAAATATAATTTATTCTCAGACATTATTCAAGAAGTCACATTAATCATTTTGTTCCGTCTTTGGAAATTCTCCACTTTTGCTGGTTGACGACTTGTTGCAAGAAATCGTTTAAGCACTCTGTGTAAATGTATTATATACTGTGAGTGAGTACTGAGGAGGAGCAATATATTTGGCGCGAAAAAAGGAAAAAAAAAACACAAAAAACAATTGAACTTACCAGCTAACACTACTTGGAACATGCAGGGCTGTTTTTGTACACCGACCTCGTTTTGTCCCCAGCATGAAAGGGTGCCATAGTCCTGGAAAGGAAATTAATTTTTTTTTTACCCTTAAAATGATTAATAAATATTGCATAACATATTTTGTTGACACTGTTAGTTAAATTAAATGTAATTTGTCATGGAAAGACAAAATTTAGTTTAATCGTAAGTGATTTGTAAAATAAGGAAAAGGGTTGTTTTGGAATGCTGCTTGAATCGATAATGTGTTTTTGGAACAAATTGAAACTATTTAGTTGAGCGAATGGTGAATTGAATGAGCGGAAGCTTTTGGAAAAGGATATTAGGTAGGTAAATGGAATATAAAATGTGAACGTGACAAAGTGAAAGTGAAGCTGAACGATTTAGGTTAAAATTTAACAATTTTTGTTATCAAAATTCATTTAAATCGGTTAAAGTTAATGTATCTCTACCTAATCGATAAACATTTCTAGATTGAAAGTACAAAAATCTATAATTTTGATTAAGTTGTTTTGCACAGTCATCCATTTCTCAAGTCTTAATGAAATTTGCAAAAATAATCAAAGACTGTCAACTCTTTATATTTGAGTAAACATTTAAGAATAAATATAATATACATATGTACTAAATGTGCATATCACTAATATATTTGTATTCTATTGAGACCATAAAAACAACAAATATCCGAAATAAACAAATTTACATAACCCTGAATACACGAATATTACATTACAGAGAACGACCACATTTTCAAAAAAACACAAATTCAACATTTTAAATCGTATTTTCACAGTACCGATGTAACATTTCATTCACATCCATTTTCCCAAAAGGAATTAACAAAAAGAATTACAAATTTTCCAATCCACAGTAAAGTACTATAAAGAGATAGAGAGAGAGAGAGAGAGAGTAGATCATATTCTATATACTGTATACCTATTTCCAGGTATATAATTGAGACTGTTTTAAATACTAAAATTTTAGTGTAACTACACTACACCTATATTTTATTAGTACGTGTCCACCGCATATAAATTCATAACAAATTTAATTGAAAATTCGTAACAAAATTGGCAAGCAGACAGAACAGCTCTCATTCTGCATATATGATGTGCTGGTATGACTTCCAAAATTCTAACAAATGTACATGTGCTGGGTATCCAACATAATATCTATCTACATATATACCTACATATACATATGTATATATGTCTATGAATATGAGTAAGATTTATATAGAATCATACTCACATAACTAAGGATTTGTACAATACGCCAATGAGGTCAATAAAGCTTAGACATCATAAGAGGCTCTCTCTGGTTTTATATTATGCGAATGTAGTGTATAAAAGGGCTTCGTATACGAATTTTGCAATTGATGGTTTCAAGTGATTCAATTTACTTATACAAAACTAAATATAGCTCTCTGGGCTTAAGATAAGATGATTGTTGACGATATTTGCTCAAACAGATCTGAGCAATTAAATAAATAATAAAAGTATTGGTTAAGTACTAATTTTGTCTTTTATATGGTACCTATATATATTTTATTTATGGTATATGTACTGTACATAGAAATCAATAAAACTTTAGTTATGTAGGACAGTCCAGCTAGAAGAAATTTGTGAAACCTTTTAAATATCAGTGGCGGCTCGTGAGAATTATTGATCCTAAAATGACGTATGTTTTTTTTTTTTTTAAATAGTTTCAGGATGATGGGATCAATAATTCTCACTAGCCGCCACTGCTAAATATGTATTCAAAAAGCACTTTTTCTGACAGTTCAATTCACTTAATACGTAGATACATATATTACAATGTATGTACCTACATAATTTTTTTAACTAAGATGACTGGACTATTTTTATATAATAGCTCAAGTTATGGCAAGTCTCATCAACATAAAAGCTTATCGTATGCTACAATGTTTTATATTTTTTTTTTTTTTTTGATATATTTTCATATTTACTGCTCTTGAAGCTGACAAAAATGTTATTTTTTATTCAGCAATCTTTCATCCAACAACTTAATAGCAACACATATATGAAGACATATTATCACAAAGCATGTGTCAAACTAACGGAATAACATTTATATAGCGTAATTACATAGACATAAACTTTATACGTAACATATAATCATAGAAAAATTATTCAGAAGAATTAAAATTGCAGCGTTCAAACTACATATTATGTGTAGTGTAGGACTGGCTTAGTCTATGCAGACTGTCAACTTTGCTATACATATATATGCATATACGTATATGTAGGTCCTTTTTGAAATGGTTTAACTCAGCAGAGTGTGTCTACCAGATAAGATGAAAAATAATTTTCTCTAAAACGTTTTTACAGTGAAGCTATGCCAACATTTTATGTTGTAGCACTAACATCAAAACATTTATTATACAATTTTGTCTACTCAAAGATGACCCAGGTTAGAAAGTGTTGTTGCTCTTGTTAATGGCATAATCCAACATAATGGTAAGTATGGTAAAGATCTTTATTTCCGGCAATTTACCAGATGGCAGGTAAGATTATTTTTGTTTAACGACCTAAGTACCAGACGTTATAAGTATTGAAGTAGGTATTGAAAGATAATTTTGAATCTGATGAGATGTTTATAAATGTTAATATAATGTACAGAAAATTATAAAGACCAGGAACGTATCGGGAAGCTAATCAAATTAGTAGTTTTTTTTAATGAATTTTGGCTAATAGGCGAGCGACATGTTCAACTCTTATAAATCTTTCAAGTTTTAATTAATTAAATAAAAATAATTTTGGTACACAAATTTAATAACACAATTTCCTAAATGCCCCTATACCTGATCCGTAACAGGTGTATACTGCAATATACTCGTTGAACCATTTCTATGAAACCGCTCTTTGCCAACATCTAACGTCTCACCAGAATTATTAAATTTCCACCGAAATGATCTGTAATTATAATGTTTAAACATCCATCATTTTCATATCTTGTATAATACCTACAGCCAGACACATAATGTATATGTATGTGTAGGTATATCAAAAACAACATAATACAAACCTGGGTGGTGGATCAGCTTGCACTTCACAATAAATGTTGAGATTTTCACCTCGAAAAGCACCGACTATGACAACTTTATCAATGGCACAAAGTGGTGCATCTGAAATGAATATAATTTTAGAATTATTTAGATGATACATGGTAGCAAGGATGTATAGGTACCACAAACATTTTACTCGAACTATTATAACCCCATAACCCCACACTAACATTTAATTATTATATGTACATAAATAATTCTATAAAGGACTAAATATGTACAATTGTATATTAGGGTGGATTATTTTTGTATGGAGATTTTTGGATTTGAGATTTGCCAAAGCCCTGGAGGCGGATTTAAATTCAGCTAAAATTATTGGTTAAAGATTTATAAGTCAAAAACTGAAAAAACCTACCAAATTTTGACCTTTGAACGGGTCACGGGACCATCAAATATAATTTTTTTTGCACAAAATTTTAAATTTAAGATTTTTAGGCTATAACACAAGTTTTCCGCCTCCAGGGCTTTGGCAAATCTGAGTTTTTAAAAAGCGATCCACCCTATTGTACATGTACATCTCCAAACTATATAATATACGGGGATGTACATAGGTATATTTATATCTTCTATATACTTACATTTAACTCTTAACTCCAGTTGGTTGCTAACGGTTTCACCTTCAGCATTTATCGCACTGCAGGAATAATTTCCGCTGGACTGTCTCGTGACTTTTTGTAAAACTAAACTTTGATTTGACCGTATTACCCTTGCGGTTGTATTATGTGCCAGAATTACACCCTAAATGCAAATATATTTAATGTTGTTAAAGAATATTCTATTTGTATGTTGTAAACAGTTTAGCAAACACACCTCATACCATAAATATAAACTTTGCTATAAACTTAACAATGAAGGTGGATATGGTTAAGCGTTAAGCATCAGATTCGTTTAGTTTAATTGTTCGTTAAGAATTAAGTTATAAGAGATGAAGAAAAAAAAACTAAGAAAAACTTCAAAGATGAAAGATCTCCTAGTAAAGACTATAAACCAGGGGTGGTCCACCTTTTACATACCATGTGTCAATTTTTCCACATACATATAACTTCAGGATGCGCCATACAACTCAAGCACCTTATCGACCTTCATACGTTTATGGTTGGCGTTAGAAAATATGTAAGTTTAGAGGTTTAGATCTGCTTCGCTTAAGGAACGAAACGGGATAACTCAATCATGGAACTATAAATTATATAATGGCCAATTTAAAAAAAACGTAAAACAAATGACCAAGAGACACACATTTATTGGAAGCACCAATCTACAATAGTGAGAGATGATTCAAGAGGAAGAAAGGGCGATCGCTGATGATGCTATAGCTGTCGGAAAGTCTGGTTTTGGTGAAGATAATTCTGGAGTACAGTTGTTGAATATGATAGAGAGCTCTGAGCGAGATGCAGTTGAAACTTCGAGTCGTCTTTTCTGCTAGAAGCTTTCCTGGCATATCCTTAATAACAATTTTAATAAATCATGGGAAATCATGGGTTTTTTCAATATATAGTGTTAGTATAAACCCTCTGCCAGAATAAGTAGGCGCAAGGATGCAATGCGCCACTTTTAGTCATCCAATGCGCCACGTTTGGCGGATGCGCTACACGTTGTCCACCCCTGCTATAAACAAAACAATTCTAATTCAATAGAACATCTAATCCACCAACACCACAATTACCATATCACTTATGTAAATATTTATATCAATAAAAAAAATATCATCTAGATTAAGTATATAGTTACATATAAAGAGTCTGGTCAAATCATATTTCCGATCTGGGTGAAAGAAGAAAAAAAAATGACAAATAAAAATCACAAAGTTTACCATCAGCAACATTACAATATAAAAGCTGTTGCGCTTCAACACTACAAAGCTCGTTTACAGTTATGATATGAAAATAAAAAAAAAAAAAAAAATTGTATAAAATCTAGATATTTACATCGTGAAGCCAATATAGTTTTCGCCATTGGGGATTTGCTTGAACATGACATTCAAAGTATACATCGTCACCGTCTTTGATGTCATCTGATGAAAGGGTTGAGCCCAATCGAAGTGTGACTATTGGCGGATCTATAAATGAAAATAAAACAAAAAAAAGAAAAACCTTTTAAAATAGCTAAACATAGAAATATCTGGGTGGTAAATAAGATAAAATAAAACTTGGTATTTTGTTATTATATAGGTTAGTTAGATAGGTTAGAATCTGTATATATGTATGTTCATATGTATATGTAGGTCCACCATATAAAATACCAAGTGAACCTTAGAGGAATGAGGTAAGTCATGTTGCAATAATCGTTAAAGGAAAAATGTTTACGATCCAAATTAGAAAATGTTTTACATACGAATTTATATCCATACCCACCAACCTACCATACATTACGTAAGTACAATGGGGTACTTCCATATATGTATATGCATATAGGAAAGGGAGAGGGGGGAGGAGTATTATATTATCGAAAATATTCTGGATATTGTATATATATATATATATATATAGACATAATGGTGGTGGGTATTATTAAACTTTAGAATTTCAGTTTTTGGGGCCAAAATATATTGAAAATAGGTGCTCTTTGTTAGTCGCCGCCACCACCAACCATTTGCTGATATCATAATCGATTATATGTATGTATATGTATATGTATGTTGGGAGCTTATATGAGTTTGTTCATATGAATGCGGCAAACGATAATATTATTCAAAGGGCTTGGGGTAAATTGTCTGTGCATTATCATCAATATTTTGCAGCAACAATAGGATGAGGATAGATGGAGTACTCCTGTTTTCACTGTAAGTGGATACTTATGTGTGAAAACATATATTTTCGTGTAGTGTATAATCATCATGAACATGAATTTTTTAAATCATAATATATATATATATATATATATATATGAATATATATATATTTTTTTGAAAGATACATAGTTAAAGTTCACTTTACAGTTATGGAGAAGGTACCTATACTTATGATTTATGTATATACAGAGTGACTCACGATTTTTCACAGAAAGCTGCTAGAGCTTTTGTTTGTTTAGAAGGAAAGTTTTTTATTAGAAGGACGAATATTTAAATGTTTGCTTAAATTACAATTAAAAATTCTTTGTTATTTTGATCAAGGAATTCACGAAAGACCAAATGGCTCGATGGATTGAGTGATTGGGTTTGGAGTGTGAGCTCCTGGGTTCAAGTCCGGCTGGGGTGAAAAACGAAAAAGCAGAAAAACACCTCAAGTGCTGCATTTCCACATAAACAAAGAAGATGTTGTCATATGAGTGAGATAAATGTATATTTAGTGGTAAAAAAACGGCCAAATTGTGCTCATTGGATTAGGATGGGTCTCGCCACGAAAAGAAGAAGAAGAAGAAATTAAAATCGTTGGCCGGTCGTACAGTACCATCTTACAGATGCCATTTATGATTTTAAACAAACCTTATTTAGTTAGATCTTTTGAAAAAAAATTTTGTTTTTATAATGACAGATTGACAACACAATTTTGGCTATATATTTTTTAGCATGCACAAATTCTGAGGGACGTTTTTTAATTGGCCCTTTATTGCAATAAACATGCACTATTCTCTTCTAAAATAGCTATAAGGTGTTAACTTCTAGACAAATTAAATTAAATTCAGTTTTTGAAAAGGCTACAAGGTTGAATAGGGAAAAAAAGGATCCTCCATTGGCTTTTACATTCAAGTAAAACGGTCACTGCCTTAATCCAATAACGTTGCTATCATAAACTGAAAATTTCTCAGTTTTTAATACTTTTCTACATTCCTTTTTTACTTTCATCTCCTCTACAGCTATTCTCGTAAACTGAACTTATACACAATAAAGTTTGATCGTCAAATTCTGTTTATTTGTTATTGAGTGAAAATTAAATTTTGCTAAAAATACCTAAAACTGAAACTTTAAAATTATATTTCTAGATTTATGATTTTTTTTTTCTTTCTTTGGTATTTTATGAAAGTTTACTTCAAATCTTAATTTATTTATTTAAAATTAATAAACAAATTATAATATTACCACATTTTTTGTTTATCTTATCATCTAACATGTTTTACCGTACATAAACTTACCCCACCTTTTCCTATATCGAAATAATAGAATTTAGGATATTGTCTTAACTGGAAAATTTCTCTAAATAATTTATATTTTTATCGAATTTTTTAACTTGTGCACAAGGCTGCTATAAAAAAAGCCACATCATAAATACACTCGCAGCCGTAAAATTCCTTTTATTACGAATTTTTTATGCGATAACATAAAAGATTTTCTTTCGCATTTTTTTTTTTATCATTTATTTTCAAAAAAAAAAAAGAAAAAATTATGTTATGCATATAAATACGTTTTAATATATTGAAAAACATTTTTAAGCGGAGTATAAATTTGAAAATGAAATTTCTCCGCTACTTAATTCCAGGCTTTGCCTCGTTTTTCATATTTAGAATTTTGAGCTTGAGCTATTTACCATCCCATATCACATCCATATGCGTGTATGTGTATGTATTTTCAGTGTATGTTGTTCCCGATGTATATGTATGTGTATTAATGGTGTGAGTTTATTTATATTTAGTGTGACATAAAAGAAAATGATATTTTAATATATATAAAAAATATTTTTTTTTTTTTACTACAAAGGGTTGAGACTTCGTTGACTGTAAATAAGTAAAAGTATTGTTGTTGCCATCGCGGTACACGTTGCTGTTTGTATATATACACACAGTGTGGTATTAAATTGCTTTTTATGTGCTTGATATAATATAAACTCAAAAATGCGCAAAATGTAATTTTATTTAGATTGGTTCAATTTAGAATTTGTCATAAACATTTTGTTATTATTTCGATCGTCATCTCGGATTCTGTAATTTTCATAAAAAACAAATACGATTTGAGATGGAACGAAAATAAAATCTTAGTTTATGGGAAAACGATGAACTCTTTTAAAGGAATTTTAAATTTTGAAATTAAGTAAAAAAAGTTTTTTTTTTTAATTTAATTTTTACCGATAATTCGATCTGACACTAATGGTGAGCAATTTTTTATTGTATTGCAAAAAACCCTGCCAAGTATGACTACAAAACTTCCTCCTATTCAACAAGTTCGAAAGAAAGAATATTGTTATTAATGATATTGGCTGACAAAATAGGCACTAATAATATAAAACAATTGCATGGGCGGTGTAGGAATTAAGGGCATATGTGTATTATCTATGCTTACCACCTGTATTAGAATTTCAAGTAAACCTTTACGTTTAAAATTTAAAGATTCTAGCGCTTCATTTTTACCACCTGCATTAGAATTTAAACTAAATCTTTATATTCAAAATTTCTCTAGCACTTCATCTTCAAAAAATAATTATAAGATAAAAGAATTGTATGGGGATGAGGAAAAAGGATGACGTGTTTGGTCCAATTTTAATACCAAATTTAGAATTTCATATAAATCCACTCATACAATATAACGCAATATAGATTGAGTTTGGGGGGCAGGGGAGAGGGTTTAAGCACCGCCATCTTGAAAATACCAGGCCATGCTGTAGACAATATTTTCGTCGATGACGTGAAAAAACGAGGTAGAAATA